>JAZHYW010067319.1:0-136220 GCA_037355805.1 Ixodes ricinus | reverse complement strand
ACTTCGTTCAGTTACGTGGCCAACAGCCAGTTGAAATGTGACATCTTGGGACATTTGGGATGTGAGTCACCTCACCATGGCCATTCCTTACCAGCTGCAAGCATACCAGTTGACAGTGTCACCAAATACTCTACCAGGAAAAACCATTTTGTCTCTATTCTTTTACGCCAGCACACCCCACCCAGTGCCAAATGTTGTTCTCCTAATGGTGTGAACTACCACATCTAGTAATGCGCGGGATACCGTCCATGCTGTACAGTAGTCATACCGCACCAAGGGACCTGCGTGGTCACACCGAGATACCAGGTTTGCCTAGACAGTAGAGACAGCTGTCACAACTTGTGCTCCAGCTATCCACAGCCATAGATGGCAACAGTAATCTATTGTTGCCATCAATCGTCCCAATAAACAGATCTCATGGCGTTCCACGCATGTGTGACGCCGCCATAACTTTAGTTCTGGAGGGCTTGATGCGCCGAGACGGCTCGTGTCATTTCGTCACATACCAGCTCCATATGAGTTTTCTCACATGCAGAAAGACTGATTCCTTTGGTGCATTTACGGCGGCAACTGAAATTGGCTGGTGAGATAGGTCTATTCAAAGAGAAAGACCCTGAGCTGCCGCGCCATGTTTCAACAACCACCAAACCTATTCGTGCCAAGGCCATTGGTTTTATGGGTGAGATATTTTCATAGTAAAGCATTTAGATGTTATCATATGTCACACTGGTGGTTGTCAATACCTGGGCTATATAATTCTTTAACCCTTGCAAAGAATTCTATTACATCTGAAGATAAAGGTTGAAAACAGGGATGGAAAGAAAATCACAGAAAGGAGAGGTGAAGCAAGAAGTGACTGACCGGATCTCTGGGCAGGCCAACGCACAGGACATCTGTGTGTGAGGTATAGGCTAAGGTGAGTGCGTTGCCCAACCTGGGGGGCCACCAGAAGGAAACCTAGCCCAGGCTTCGCTCAACTGCCCAGGACCCACAGACATCAGACACGGGGACACACTAAGCACAGCCAGACGCCAGGGGTCTGAACATGCTGGGCTAGGGGCTCATGGTGATGCCACTTCCCCAAACACCCACAAACACACAAGTCTCCTGGCATTTTTAACCCCTGTAAGTATTCCGTACACCAAGTAGATACTGAGTCAAGGCCAAATGAGACACACTTCTATGAAACATAAAAAGAAAGGCACAGCTCAGACATATGATGGATGCCTAAGTGCGGTTGTCTGTCACAATCAATGTATTTTACATACTTAAGTGAACTAATAGTGATCCTGCAGATAGAACTCACAGCTAAAAAAGTAAAATGTGCCCAAAATACTGAAAGCTGAGCTAAGTATTACAACTTTCTTAACAAAATACCTAATAATGTTTTGTTTCACTTGTCTTTCTTATTAAGTGACACCTCCGTTTCAGCTACAAATGGAATGTGCTCATGAAACCTATAACTTCATGCTAAATCTGGGTCATTCCTCTCTGCAGTGTGCTGGCTTGCTCAAAATGAAATCAGGTGGTCTTATCTCAGTCAAGAAAAAGAATTGTCAAGGCTAGATACAGCCTTGTAAGCTTTCATGAGGCTTCCTTAGATAGACCGACAGAGTTACTCGACAAATGAGCCAAAAAATAAATTACCAACAGAATCAGATTAGACATTTCACACAAACTAGCCAAGTGAAATCACCACACCTGAATGCTCAGGCGATCGTAACCGTTCACCAACTCGATAGCCTCACCAAACACTCTTTTCGCCCATCAACTGGCAAAGTAAACGGCAAAACACATGCACGATAAAGACAGGCATATACGATGGACCACATCAAGTGTAGCTGGCATCCTGCAACACTGTGACATGCCACGTCCCGATGTCGCATTATGGTATTATGCCTGGCTGAAATCGCAATCGCGCTATTTTTTTGGTGTTTCCACACAGCAGTGTCCAAACTCCATGCAGTTTCAATGTTCTCGCGTTACTGCGAAAATTCCTGCAAGCACCATGAGTGAGCAAGGAAGATATTTGATATCACCATCTATACTACAAATACGTGAGCATTGCTACAACGACAATGATGCCGAGAAGCGGTACTAAATGCTGAAAGGTTTATTTGTTATTTATTCAAGTTCCCTTAAGGCCCTCATTGAGGGCATTACATAAGGAGGGGTACATAACACGAGAGCATAAAACAGTAACAACGACATATGCGAATACATGGGGTGCTGCAAAAACAAAGTGGCATCGCCACGAGCAAAGGCAAATACACAAATTAGTCTGGGTACATGGGGAGCATAAGGGGATGAAAACATTGATACATTGCAACCAGTAAAGCACAAGACAAACAAATAGAACGGCACAGTGGGGATTAACAGAAATGAGAACAAAGAGTGTTGCGAAATGCGGTGGGATCCGTCTGGGTTACAATAAGTGAGGGAGGTCGTTCCAGTCTACAATAGTACGAGGGAAGAAGGAGGAGTTAAAATAGGTTGTGCTGCCTGAGATGCGGGAAACGTGACACGGGTGATTTAGCCGCGATGAAGATCGCCTGGGAGGTAGGAGGAGAGAGTCTCGGAGCGCAGGGAGGCAGTAGTAAATTTTGTGAAAGAGACAGAGTCGCGCTATCTTACGGCGGACGTTTAGTAAAGGAAGGTTCAGTTCGCTCTTTAGGGCGGATACACTAACTGACCAATCATATTTTTTCAAAATAAACCTGGCAGCGCGGTTCTGGACTGCCTCGAGATGATTTGATAAGTATATTTGGTGAGGGCTCCAAATGGCCGCAGCATATTCCAATTTGGGTCGAATGTATGTCTCATAAGCCAATTTTCGCACAAATGGGGGAGCCGATTTCAGGTTTCGTCTTATATAACCGAGGCAGCGAGACGCCTCAGCGCATATAAGCTCGATGTGAGCGTTCCAGGTGAGATCGTTAGTTAGAGTCACACCGAGGTATTTATAGGACGGGACGTCTTCGACTAAGTTATTTTCTCATTTGTACGAGAACTGAGATCCTTGTCGTTTTCGTGAAAACTGGACTAACTTGCATTTCGATTTGTTCAGTGTCATTAACCACCTGGTGCACCACGCCTGGATTTCGTCCAGGTCTCTTTGAAGTAGAAGATGGTCTTCAAAAGAAACTATCCTTCGATATAGGACGCAGTCGTCAGCGAAAAGGCGGATGTTAGAGGAAATTTTGTCTGGAATGTCATTAATAAAGATCAGAAAAAGTAGGGGACCAAGAACTGATCCTGGGGAACTCCCGAGGTAACCTCAGCGCGGGTGGATGAGGAACTATTAATTGTGGTGAATTGAGTGCGAGAGGAGAGGAAATCCCGGATCCAGGAGAGAATGAGAAGGTCAATTCCGAGGCATGAAAGTTTGGCAAGCAGGCGACAGTGGCAGCGCGGTCGAAAGCCTTCGAAAAGTCCAAAAATAGGGCATCAGTTTGGTGGTTGGATTCAAAATTAGTGTATAACTCGTGGGTGAATTCTACAAGCTGCATCTCACAAGACAGTCCCTTACGAAAACCGTGTTGCTTGTTGTAAAAGAAGTTATTACTCTCAAGATGAGATACAACGATTTGAGCAGATAATATGCTCTAGAAGTTTTGAGGCTACGCAGGTTAGAGATAGGGTGGTAATTCGAAGCCGAAGAACGATCCCCATTTTTAAGAGTCAGGAACGACCTTACCCAGTTTCCAGTCGGATGGTAGGCATCCCTCACGATAAGGACTGTGAGAATATTACTGTATTTATTCGCATAATGAACGCACTTTTCTTTTCCTGAAAATCGAGGCAAAGTTGGGGGCGCGCTCACTACGCTGAGGTGTAAGTTTTCGGCGTCCGTATTTACTCGCATAATGAACGGACCTTTTATCCCAGCAAAAACAGACGTGAACTTATCTATTTGCGCTGCGCGCCGCGGATGGAGACTCTGCCAAAGCCAGACATCGCGATGCTAAAAAAAGCCCCTCTCCGTGCGTTTTTTTCTGCTTCTGCGTCTGTTTACGTTTCCCCCCCCCCCCCCCCCGCCTCTTCGCGTGTTGTTTTGTTTGCCCACGCTTGCCCATGCTTTCAGCGACCTCGCCGCACCAACGCAAGAAAAGTGCGTCATTTCGAGGGCTTCTCGCCTTCTCTTCCAAAGCGCGCAGGAGGCGAGGGAGCAGGATGCCTTCATTATGTGCGCTTTGCTTGGGCGAGGGCTTCTCTGCTTTTCTTGGTGGTGTCCGGGGCCGCAGCGCCCGTTGCCCGAGCCGGCGCTCGGGCGTAGGGTACGGCCGCGCAGGCGTTCGGCACCAGTGTTAGAAACCTCGGCACCTGGCGCACCAGAGCCGCCTCTACACTGTCGGCGCATATGTGTCCCACCTGCCTACAGCGGAGGCAGGTAGGTGGTCGGTTCGGCACAGACACAGGGACATACACAACGAGAGCGCAGAGCTGCGTGGGATGGCGTTCACCGACACTCGTTCGTGGAGTAGTAGGTGCACAGACCGTGTTGATCACTCACTCATGGCCGGGCTTCCTTCATGTCTCCCTGACGGCGCTCTTCACCTCGTCAAAGGAGGCAAAGGCATTTGCCACCTCTTCATCAGGGATGAACGGTGGCAGTCAGTGCAGCCAGATCTCCTTCAGTGCGCAGTTCGAGTCGACCACGACACACATTCTTCCCTTGATTGCCACACTTCCTCAGGCTCGATAGGTCTCCAGCTTCCACACTTTTAAGCGTTAGTAGCCAGGCGCAGTTATAGCCCGATTGCCCCAATAGCAGTGACATTTTCTTTTCCCCTCAGCATTCTTCAAAACTTCTTGGAAATTGTCGATTAGGTAGGGGCCTTGCAGGGGTCACAGAGAAGAAAAACCATATTCCTGATTTGGTCACCCGTTGGTGGTGGTAGCAGCAGCATCCCGTAGCTCTTCCTCCTGCGGCCGGTGTGAGCTGGGTGGCCTCAGCCGGTGACGCTAATTCATTCATGATCGTCTTTGCGGAGCTCTCACTGGGAAACTACGCCCGCCTCCCTCGACAGACCCAGCGTCTCTCTGCCGGAGACGCGACGTGTTTGGCTGGGCGTGCCTTTGCACCAGTAACCAGCTCCCTCACAAGGCGCCCGTTAGCACAGCCCCAAACATTACGGCAGAGTGGCCGTAGAGTGGTCCCATTTGCCGAACTGCCTGAAAGCGAGACGAAGCAGCTGATGAACGTTGAAGCTCATAGCTTGGTCGCTGTACAGGCCTCTTTGTGTTGGTGTCTGCAGGTAGCTTTCTGCAAATAAAATATAATGGGCAATAGTTAAACCGGTTAGGGCACGAAGATTTAAAGAGTGCAGATTGTTCTTTGTATCAAGTCCTCCTGTGTTATGTAGTATGCACCCCAAGTTTCACAAACTTTGAGCTCAAGTAACTACTAGAAGAAGTAACTTCTTTTAATGCTGATTACCTTTGTGTGGCGACCAGACAACCCTGACAAAATTCTGCGTAGTCTGCCTCGCCATAGTAACATCATAGTGTTCCTAGGCCACGTGACCCTGATCATGTAGTTGAACACTTTTGACGTAGAACTACATCTTGGCGCTTGAAAGAGTATAAAGTTGGGAAATCTATTTCATGAAAACTCTGGTCACGTACACATAAAAGGTAGAGCACTCCCTCACGATGCGCCGCCTGCTGCCAAGAAGTGGGAACCGCGCAATGTGCATGTGTGTCCTTTCTTACCTGCTGGCTTGCTAGTTTGCTCACTTCAGTGTGACCCGCTCCTATCTGACTGAAGCGGCGATAGACGCAGCTCCGGCAGCCGTGATTCCACAATGTTCACCAGCACGTGCAGTTCACAGTCGAACTGAATCGGCCACACCGACGCACTGGAGGATGTGAACACAAGGCTCCCATCAGTGCTCACAGTCAATGTGAGGTCGCTGCTCTGTAGGGTTCCTCGACGCCTGGAGCTTTGCGTACACCTTGGCCTTTCTAATGTCATTGACGACAGTGGTGCTGGTTTCTGGTCTCAAGCTCTCCTGTCTCAGTTTGTCGTGAAGAGCTGGCTTATTCCTTTGGACGACATGGTTCAACTGCTTAGCGACATCCAGCACAACGAAAAAAGCTCTACTCTTTTTGCATCCTTCAGGCTGCTTGTTCTGTTGCATGTTGGACAGGCACCATTTTCCTTCAGTGACATCTAGAGGATCGCCACACATCTGGCAGTAGAAGTGGTGTACTACTGCGGACTCTGCCTCTTCTGCCCACAGCTTCCGGAAGAGGTATTTGCTTTGTGGCAGTACATCCGGCTCTGGAGCAAAGAAGGTGTTTATCATGGCAAGAAGGTTGTCGAGCCCCTTCCAGTTTAGGCCTTTGGCACTCACGAGTGCCATTATCATGGCCACAGCTTCTGCCTTTGTAGTGGTGGAGTGGGGCAGCGCTTCAGCTTCCAAACGCCCGTAAGCCAGCTGCAAGAGCATCCTCCTCGCTTGCTGGGGGTCGTCCAGTGGTCCTTCAGAAGTAGCGGAGGATCTTGGTCTTGGAGGACAGGCTGTGTACTCTTCGTGCAGAAGAGCTAGCATCCTCTGCAGTGGTAGGCGGCTGTACATCTTCATCATGCAGATCTGTCAGAGACGAGCTCCTCGCCATCACTGGGGCCATCATTGTCCGAAGAAGCGGTTCTGCTGCTGTACCTTCTTTGCGATGCATTCTTGAATCGAAGTACAGCTTTGATGATGTAGCAAGAAATTGTGGATTCAGTTTCACATTTTATATATTAAAGCACCTAGATGTAGCATTTTTACTACTGTAGTAGAATCTGTCTAAGCACAGTGACTTCTGGAATTCTTTTAATATAGCGTGACATAAACCACCTTTACCTGTGCTGCTTCCGGTGGAAAAATTGTTTGTGCAGAAAGCAACGTAATAGATATATTTCTAAGATATTTGAGAGGGAATGCTTGCTGAAGATATTTTTTATGTCAGATTATCAATTCCATTTGGCCGTAAAGGTGTGAAGCCAAATGATGTGGCATGGCTAGTTTTATTTTCAAGATTAGAAATTATCCATATACTTTAAATAATCGTAAAGAAAAATTTCTGCTGTCAGGCAATTCAACACAAGCTCCTCCAATACTTTGTACAGCCGGGATCTGTATTAAGTAAATATTTGTCTGGGGTTTGGGCAGACAAACTAGATCCCAGACATTGTTAATAGAGGAAGCATAACCCCAAAAGCTTTTCTGCTTAGTGTGCCTTTGAATATACCTCGCCTGTGTCATCATTCTTTTGAAATTAATAAAGTTGTTTGGTCTAGAATATCGCCTAAAAGACCCCACACTTTGTTTTGTTTCTTTTTAGCTTCTCGGCAGTCTTTGTTCCACCACGGCTTTGGCCTTTTAGGAAGATGGGTGGATGTCATCTGTATGGCAGTCATTGCAGCTTCCAATATGTGTTTTGTGAGAGAGTCTGTTGCTTCATCGATAGAGAGTTGATGTAGATATGAAGCAGCTAAAAGGGATGATACATGCCCAATCAGCTTTTTTGAACTTCCACTGAGTTGAACGCATTGAAAGAGTAACGCAAGGATGGTTGAACTCCAGAATGAGTGCCAAGTGATCACTTCTATATGGATTTGGGATGACCTTTCATGAAAGCAATGGTAATAATAATGAGTGACAAATGAATAGGTCTATAAATGTAAAAGTTTGAGTGGTAGAACTAAAATATGTAGCTTCATTTGTGATAAGTAAACGCAATTCTGAAGAAGTAGACACAACCCTGACGCCGGTTCTGTGTTCGCAAACACTGGTAAAGCCAACTTTCACCAATTCCTTGTTGCATATCCATTAGTCCATGGTACACATGTGAATATGTTGTAACGAGTATGTAGAAGCATGCACACACAAGGGCACGTGCGTTCCAGATCACATAACCACCAATATGCGCGTTGCTGGCACCACCTGCTGCCCCATATGCCGTCACGCAAAAGAGTAAAAAACAAATTAATATTTTCCGGTGATGACGCACCGTGCAGTGTTAACTGCACTGGCTCGCTCCACACGCCACCCCTAGAATTGGCAGGCAAGGGGCATATCAAAGTTAATTTGCCAGTTTAATATACGTTTAGGCAGAATCAAGTCGTAAATACTAAAAAGAACGGCATTGTTTTCTCAACATAAAAAATAAGTAGAGTTGCCCTCTAAAAAATTTGGCTCAATTTCAGCAATCAAGACATTATTTAGATTTAATTACGAAGTTAGTCGCCTTCAGCCAGCTGCTAACTCCTGTAAACTAGCAGGCAAAAAAAAACAATTTTAGGCACTTTTTTAAAATTTTTTTTGCAAGTTCAGCTTTGGTATTGGCTACTCAACTTTTTGCATGGAAATTTATATTTTGTGGCACTCTCGCTTTGTATCAGTCAGCCTCCACTTGTTTGGTGATATATTACCATACAATGGAATAAAAAGAGGCCTGCCTAGCTTTAAGTGTCACAGATGGACCGTTCTTGCATTTTACAAAGCAGTAGCTGCACGTTTTGCGCAGAAACGTTTTTCACAATAATTTTGGAAACTGCAGCAGCATAGTTTTTGAACACTGTAGTACATATGCACTAATGTTCCGATTGAATTACCGTAAAATACTGAGCAAGTGCCCACTCAAAATTTGACGATAATCGCAAAACATTGGGCGATGGCCACTTGTTTGGTCATCGGCTTCACATATATTATATATGTATCGTGCACATTTTTCAGATGTTACAAAATTTGGAGGTAGGCACTTAGTATGGAATGGGCAGGTACTTGGTATTTTACGGGAGCCTTTTCTCATTTTTATGTCTGCCTTGAATTTAATTTATTTTGTATCTACAGTGCTTAACAATGGCTCCAGCATTCCTACTGGTGCACTTGTGAGTAGCAATACAGCAATGTGAACATCATATTAAGAAATATGGTAACCGCAGACAGTACTTAAATTGTATAAAGGAAAAAAAACATACTGATAGGGCCAACATTTTCAGTGGCAATGCATGAATAGAAACACTGGTGAGAAATACAGTAATTTCAAGTGTTTCTTAAACATGAAAAGTGCAAAAACATGCCTAGTGGTGGTCAACATATGCTTGTGAGTGACAGAACATAAATATGGGCTTCGTAGCCAGGAATATAATTTCTAATGCTTCCAAAATACACTAATCCTGAAAAAAAAAAAAAAATTAAAAATCTCAAATTTAGTGTTATTTATAAAACAGACTTGTTTTGCAATTATTACTCAGAAATGTACATTTATTTGGTTCAACGGATTCAAAGTTGCATAGCCCAGCTGCAGTAGCCAAGCTAAGCAGTAGATATTTTGCCCAAGCAAAAAGAAATCAACTAAACAGGTTAAAGACGAGTCTTCTCCTAGAGCACGAGAAAGACAAAATCAAACTCAGTAGTGATAAAACAATTAATCAAACTACATCAAATGGATATTTCCCCTGCATCTAGTCTCGCTCAAACATATTAGGGGTGATAGACGACAGCGGACATGAACCATTGACACGCACAGTCGAGTCACCTGACTTGTCTCGAGAAGCTTTATGCGTGATGGCTTGTGTGCTGGAGAAAATCTGAAGAGGTGCTCCACCCTCCGATTCTTTTGGCAGGAAAGCGAAGAGCAACACAGCAATTGTTGGCCACTGTCCACCTCCCAGATCTTCACCAGTGTATAGCGGTGGCCGTCGCTAGCTGCAAAAACAAAGTTGTCAGTCTCCTTGGGGCGCTTGTATGAAGCCGAGTGGTACGGGTGCCCACGGATAGAGATACTCTGGTACTTTTCAGCCATGGCAGGAATATGGCCCAGCTCGTCCCCTAGAGCAACTTGCTCACTTTCACTAAAGATTATGTAAAGTCTACGGCTTCCTCGGGTGTGCGTGAACATGACCCTTTGAGGAGCGGCCATTGCTGTACAAAATGTAACGGTCTCCTGTGTCAGCTTTATTGTGCTCATGATCTTTTCGAGGTGTTGCTTCATGACGAAACATTCCAGAATTTGCAAAGGAACACCATTGCTTCCACTGACAAGCTTCAAAAGCTGCCCATTGCCAGAATATAAATGTTGAGTGTGACCACAATGGTCCAAGTTTCTGCACACACTTTGCCAAATGTAGCAGGTGAAGCGCATTGAATGACATTGCTTGTGCCCCATAGACTGACTGCATGACTACACCAAACTCTGTCAGCTGACCAGAGGCCATTGAGATGTCCCGGTTCACCACAGCGTCCTTTAGAAGGAGGTATACTGAATTGGCCAGCAGGCAGAGGTGGTCCAGGTACCTCTGTGGCAAAATTCCTGTCAAGCAAGTGACTGCATAGAGGAGAAGCCAGCCTCTCCACTCTAGGTTTCCAGTAGTGCCTATCAAGCAGTGATCGAGGCAGCCTTGTGAACCACTGCGAGGGGTTTGATCTGCATGAGGCACCTGTCGATTTTCACCAGTGTTGATGGGGCCCCAACATAAAACTCTGACCCCGTAGAGGTGATCCACAACTTGCACATCCCCGCAGGGGGCACCTGTGAGAGCAGGTGTTTGGGGAGTGGCGTCTCCACGGTCCCCGAGCCGTGCGGGTTCACCCGCCCACGTCCGGCTGTGCGTGGCTTTCCCGTGTCTGGGGAAAAGGGCATCCTGGTGGTTGAGCCGAGCCCGGGGTAGGTTTGGACCCTTCGGGGCCCCCGGGCGAGGCAATACACCACTTCGGCCCCCGCTTCTCATAGACGGGAGTCCTGGTAAGGCCCGGTCAGGATGATTCAGCCTACCTTACGAATGCACCAGATTCCCATCCGTGTAAAGAAGGAGCATAAGTTTTTGGGCCTTATTTTTGACCGTCAACTGTCCTTCACATCTCACATAAAGAACCTGAAGATAAAATGCCAAAAATCACTGAACCTCCTTAAAGTTCTGTCCCACAAGACATGGGGCTCTGATCGTAAATGTCTTTTGGAAATTTATCGCTGTGTGATTCGCTCACGTCTGCACTATGGTAGCTTTGTATATGGATTTGCTAGGCAATCGGCTCTTAAGGCACTGGACCCCATCCATCATCAGGGACTTCGTTTAGCAACTGGAGCCTTCAGAACGTCGCCTGTGCTCAGTCTCAATGCTGAGGGAAATAAGATGTCCCTTGACAGACGGCGATTCTCCCTGGGATTTATGTATTGGTTAAGGATACGATCAGCCGCTCAGCATCCAGCCCGGGAGGCTGTGGAGGGCACTAAATATCAGGGGACATTCGAAAATAAGCCTAGCATTATCCCTCCATTCGTGTTGAGAAACCGGAATTTTGCAGAGTCTGTTGGGATAGACAGTAAGCTCCCAGTTGCTACAGTTGCGAGGACGGTGGCACCATGGGATTTTAACTGCATGCGTTGTGATTTTTCATTAACAAAGTTCAATAAGAAGGATACCCCAACCGAGGTCATGCAGCAAGAATTTTTCGAACTCCACAAGGAACATGATTCTCATTCCCACTACTACACAGACGGTACAAGAAACTGAATCATTTGTTGGCTGTGCCATGATTGACCCTTCAGTAAGAAGTGTTTGTAGGCTAAATTCGTCCGCTACTGTTTTCACTGCTGAACTGCATGGCCTTCTGGTTGCAGTAGATCATATTATCTAAAGAAACAACTCCCTGTCAGTTATATATACAGATTCGCTGAGTGCTTTACGGGCTCTGACGTCACTTGAAACCCCAAAGAACGCCCTCCTTGTTTTATTACAAAACAAAATAGTTGCAGCAACCAGAAAAGGATGTAATGTTCTATTCTGCTAAGTACCGAGCCATATCAGAATCCCAGGTACCAATTTGTAATTGGTACCAGTTAGGTTTTTGGACAACCAATTGGTTACTGCAATGAGAATCAATGGGATCCAATGGGAACGTTTTGGAACCCATTAAGTTTCCAATTGGATTTTTTTCCAATTGGTGAACCCATTGGCCAGTGTGCTTCCAACTGGAATCCACTAAAACCCATTGATTCCAATTAAAACCAGTGAGAATTCCAATTGGATCTAATGATAATTTTTAGCTGGGAGGCACAGAGACAGGTTTTTTGAGGTAGTCCTTTGTCGACTACGCATTGGACTCAGGCGGCTCACGCACGGACACCTCTTATGTAGGGAGGACCCTCCTGAATGTGAACATTGCCAGGAACCGTTGAGTGTCTTACATATCCTTCTCGAATGTCCTGCTTATGATGAAAAACGCCTCCACTACTTCTCCCAGTTGTACAAAGAGCATGTCCCTTTACACCTATGTGTGTTACTTGAAAACGAGCCACTACTCCCACCCACCCAGGTTTTTAAGTTTTTTAGAAAGTATTGATCTTTTACGCAAATTGTAGCCTTATTGTAATGCAAGGTCCTGCCCATATGTTATGCATTTTTCATGTTCTTAAATTCATAAATTACCAGCTACTTATGCTCTTTGTTCTCCTAAATCCTCTTATGCAATAGTTTCATTTCTTGGCGCATCATAGCCTAAGTTGCTTTTGTGCCATGAAACCTCAATCTACTACTACTACTGCGCCTAAGCTGGGAAAAAAAGGCTCACAATTAAAGCCCAATTGGCTATACATAACAAATAATGTGGCTTTAGATACCAATAGTCACAACTTTGCAAATATTAGTTGAGCAGATATTTTCACTCTAAAATAAATACCATAAAATAAAAATGAAATGCAACAACAGTCTTTAAATATTTCTATTTCAGTGCTGGCTCTTGGCCTTATTGGCGATCGTCCCTTTAGCGGCTCTTTGACCTGCCCGGTTGTGGTCGACCAGGAAGTTGGACAGGATGCTGCGGACAGCACCAACCCATGCTCCTTTCGTGACACCCTCTCGGATGCGGCTGTCTTCAATGTGGCCCAGAGCCACTGCAAAATTAAAAACACAATTAGAATGCACTTATTATACACGCAGAAATTTATTTCCTTTCACCTTTGTAGGAAACATTACTAAGTAAGGTATGGTTTACAATCCAGGGCCAGAAACAAGATGTTCCTTCCCTAACATTCTTAAAATAGATAAATCTGAAATCGTATAAGTACACATAAGCTAGCTGCTATTGTCGGTTGCACTTACCCCCAACAGCATGGACCTTCTAAGGAGTCAATTCACACTTCCTATTGTCCCCCTGCTTTATGTAGCGAAGGATAGGCTGCCCTGTGAGACTCCTGTTCATGAGTTCCTCATCCGCACAAACGTAGTGTGTAACAAGTTTCGTGAACTTCGAGTCCGTTATTGCGCCTTTCGCATCGCTTTGGCCAACTGTTGAGATGTTATAAATATTGCATGCCTTAGATGCACCTGAGTCAGAAAAAGAATTTGCGGTAATACTCTATTTGGGTATTTATTTAGAGGCTGCAATATGCCTAAAATTAGGTTCGACTGCCCAACAAATAGAGACACCTATGCGTGACTTGCAGTGATGTCACGCCAGCCGCCATTGCTCCGTATCATGTTCCAGTGCCCGTATCTTCTGCGGCATACATTTGGCACCATTGAATCTTTTCTTCTCCGCAAGGCTTGCAAAGAACAACAAATTCGATGCCTTATGATGTCACACGCAAGGCATGTATATGGGCACGTCTTAAGATAGTATCGGTAGTACCACATAAATAAAAAGTAATGAGTTGATAAACAGTGCAGTTTCCTCTTCACTTACCTTTCCGTCAATCAGCGAGTTCTGCTGGGAAACCGGTTGCCACTGTCCTCCTTGGTGGCACAGCCTTGGGGGCAACCACCACTGGAATACTGCACTTCAGTTACAAATAAGTTTACAGCGATGTGATTGGTCTGAGTCAGTTTAGAGCACCTTCTGGAGCAGCCAAAACCATCTTGTAGCAGCAAGAACTTTGGGAGCACATGCACGTACAGGGTGCTTCAGTTAGCGAGAGCCAAGATATTAAAAAAGTGGAGCGCTCTATGTAAATTATACCAACTGTATGTTAATTAGAAAACGTCATGCGAAAGTGTCAGCAGTTCTTATAGGGGATAATTAATTAGGTGAGATGAATCATCTCACTTTTTAAAGTACTGTTTTATTGGCCAAGGTGTAAACAAGAAAGTTGTAGAGTGCCCTAGAAAACACTTGACCTCTGTCCTTGCAACGCATTAGGCATAGCTTTGTTCTCTTTACCACGACACCCCTCTAAAAAAGCCTGCAAAATTTAAAGAGAAACTACTGGGTGACCATGCACACTGCAGTTGCACTTTTCTTAGCGAAAATATATGTCTTAGCATGCGAGGCCTTCCTTTCGTTTCCTTAATTGTTTCGCAACCACACATTAGAACTCAGTGCACAGCAGACATCATAATCCCTCACACCCAACCAACATTCAAATGTGTTTTAAAAAACACGAGGCAAAGCTGACGCATAGAAATTGCATGATGGCAATGGTGTTCGGAGTGGCCGGCCTCGCACGGTGGCAGTTGCCGACATGGTCTTGTCGCATATTTCCCGCCATATTTTGTATCACTTTAAGATATGGACTAACCGGAAACGCTGCACGATTGCTCAAGGAGCAGGGCCACAAATCAGAGGTACCAGCTCGAGCTTGTATTATTATAAATTAAACCATGCTAGGCTAAGATGAATTCTAATGTAGTCTTACCTTCAGTTCCATTTAGCAACAGGAAAAAATTAAATACATCTTGGTCCTACGAGCAAAGTTGGATGGCACATTATGTGCACAATGTCATCCGAGCAATTAATAGCTTGTAAAGTGAACTAAAAGCCTAGAAAATCTTAGTAGACACACTGTATATTCAGCGTCATCCGACTTTACCTGTAGGATAGAGGTACACTCTAAGAAAAAACCGTGCCAACTAGCTCCTTTTAGAATTCTTTCGCATGTCCGATAAGCGGCACCCTTAAAGGGGTACGGAAATTAAATTCTGGAGCTCATTTCTTTGTTTCAACACGACGCAGGTAGCAGTAGAACCACAGGAACATAAATATTGCTCTAGAAAACGCAAGAAAACATATTTTAAAGTGAATTAAACGATAATCAAAACCCACCTGGTAGTTGGTTATGAAGCTTTAATGGAATGTCGTGACGACAACATGCCTCTGAAAGCAGCGCCACAGCGGTATGTCCGCTCACTGGTATAGATTGCCTAGGCCTGAACGCAATACCGAGGCGTCTGCCGTCTCCGCGATATCTACAGCCATTGGGTACTTCGACAAAGCGAGATTGTAACGCGTTGACTCCTCAGAGTGGCAAAACTCGTCACTAAGGTACGCTTGGTCCTCCGAGGCATGATGACGTCAAGACGCCTGCCGGATCTCCCGAGATGCATCGCGCTCTTCGATGGCTGAATTTGAAGCGCTCGCCAAAATCCCGGCATTTAGAACCAAAAATATAGCCATCTGCTCAAAATACGACCGTGCGATTATTCATTACAGGCTTAGCTGATCATATTGAACTTATTTCCTGAAGTTTTTTCTATGTTTCAAGTTTCGATTCTGTATCCCTTTAAAGGTGCAGAAAAGAACCCACATAAAGGGTTCTTACTAATGAACCCTATTTCAAGGATCTTTCTAGATCGTTTATTGGTTCTTTGTAATGAACCCTATTTCGGGGTTCTTTTTGGATCGTTTATTGGTTCTTTGTAATGAACCCTATTTGGGTTCTTTCCAGAACGCTTCTTGGTTCTTTCAATGAACACTGTTTCGGGGCTCTTTTTGGATTGTTTCTTGGTGCTTTGTAATGAACCCTATTTCGGGTTATTTCCAGAGCGCTTCTTGGTGCTCTTGATGAACCCTATTTCGGGTTCTTGCGGAACCCTTTCTGGTGCTCTTAATGAACCCTATTTCGAGTTCTTTCCAGAACCCGCTTTGGTGCTCTTAATGAATCCTTTTTCGGGTTCTTTCCAGATCCCTTCTTGGTGCTCTTAATGAACCCTATTTCAGGGTTCTTTCGTATCCATTATTGGTTCTTTAAAACCCTATTCGGGTTCTTTCCAGAACCCTTCTGTCCCTTAATGAACCTTATTTCGAGGTTCTTTACGGATCCTTCTTCGGTTCTTCTTTATGAACCCTATTTCAGGTTCTTTCCGGAACCCCTCTTGGTTCTTTCAATGAATCCTATATTAGTTCTTTAGATTGTCTTTATTTTTAGTAAACAATATTTTGTATTTGTAAACCCCTTTTATGGCAAATTGATTTTGTTTTCTTTTCACATTCTTAGTTTTTTTTCTTGTAAATCGTATTTTGTAGTTCTTGCTCTGTGAAGTGATTTTTTTTCTACCAATCAAAATGGCTTGTGGATTGTTCAATAATTGCAAGTACTGGGCCTTTTCGACAGGTTGACAAACATCAGTCTGGCCAGTGTCAAGACCTCATAGCCGTACGTAATTAACCAGGCGACAGGCAGAAAAGATCATGTTCATTCATATACTTTATTAGGGTCGCGAAAATTGATTCTTCTGTTCGCAGTTAAAGAACTAACAAAATTTGAAACAGTTGTACTTAAGACGAGATGGGTGTCAGGCCAACAAGACAGTTCCTTTTAGAAAGCCTCTTCACTGGAACAGAGATGTTCTCTCCGAGAGTACAAAAAAAAATGAGCAATGAACTTCATAGTGGGCCCTAGCCCCGCCGGGTACTTGACGTCAAAAATATAGTACACCACCAGCAATATGCACACAGCTTCTACTGTCGTTCTGATGCCGCTCACTGTCAGGACACCATCCAAAAAGATGTTAAATTCATTTTCCTGGAGATGGATTAGTGGCGTCAGTGTCCGGACTTCCTACAAGAAAGCAAAAATATAAACATATGCATTTTCTGCTGTATAATTATGCTGCGAGGTACTGATTCGCGATGCTTTTAGATGAGTTAAAATTTTAAAAGTTTCCCTAAGCATTGTATATTTCTCGTTTAGCGTTACGCTCAAAAACATACATGCGGGTCTGATTTCCTTTAAAACATTTAGTGGATCAATCGCTGCGACCTACAGAGTGCGACCAGCTGATGACGAAGCGTGAAAAAGGGCTTTGCTCAGAAACGTTTTCTGCGCAGGGACAATGAGCAAGCGAAGCGTCATGCTGCCTGCGCAGACTGCGCTTTCGAGCCAAGTTGTTGTTTAGGCGTCGTCCTTCGATAGTCGCGCTCCATAAATCACCGGTTGACCCACCGCCACCATTACGGAAAAGTAGGCATGAGAAAATGTTTTGGCACGGTTAAAAGGCTGCTCTTTTTTATTTCACTTAAATTTATACAATCCATAGGTTTTCTGCAATAATTCCTTTAGGAATATGTTTTTAGAAATGAAAATGTTGTGCACTTATTAATAAAGCTATATATGAAAAGCATCAAGTACCTCTGTCGTGAAAAGAAGCTGCCGCTTCTCATTGAAAACGAGGAGCAGGTTTAGGAGAGCCACTTTCCCGGGATCCTCTGAAAAAAATATACGCAGCCATTATAATCGCTGTTTGATTTTTCTAGGTAGGAAATAGTTGGTTCACTCTTGTTGACATATACTGGTGTTTTATTTGTAAATATATAGCTTTATTACCATGTATACTCTACATACTTTCGCCAAACCGGTCTTTAATCATTAAACTGACGATGTGATCGCAGCAACAAAACAATAGGGCTATTTTGAGGCCAGCACATCAGCAGTTGCAAATATTTATTTATGACAGGACTGTTCAACATTATGCTAAGTAGGTTAAGCCAGAAGAGACGGCGTGTGGATCCCTCACAATCTAAGAGGATATGCGAAAGTGAGCACAGGTGTGCTAACGGCGAGCATTCGTGTACATGTTGCATGATGCTCGTTAAAGAGCCCTCGGGTTAATACCCCCTGTTTATCGGATATGGGCCACCTCATTCGCGCTGCCTAAATGTCCCTGCAACTAATTTTTTTTTTTTTTAGTGTGTGTGGAACGGCGTTGCATTTCTTCACACACTTAATAGAAAACTCCCCGAGCTGTGTGTTGTGAATTCGTTATCACCATGACGAGCGAGATCGCGGAGCGCCTGAACTATCACATGACCTAATATGATCCTGATAAAAAACGAGGGCGCTCTGCTCCACTCTTTTTCCTTTGGACGCTTTGTAGTCGATGATCAAGACGACCATGTAGCAATAAACGGCTCGTAACTATCAGCCTTGTGTGTCAGCCCCCTTCGCTACCACACTGTGTAAAAGCGAAAAATACCCCGCAGCATCAAGTGTTCCCTTTCCAACCAGGAGGTAGTAAAGGAACAAAATTGGAAGCCAATGAGTTACAATTAATATATGTATAAACGTAAAACAATGCCCAACGGGTCACCGCATTATTTCTACTCTTGGAAAATGCTGTCCCGTCCATTTTCTGTCCCTTCTACGTTTTGATGTTTCTTCTCTACCACAGTCTTAGGTTAATTCAACATGGTTAATATTCACCAGCTCGCCTGCACCCTTACGATTTTTCCTGTGCCTCCACTTTCCCTAAGAACACTCGAAGGGCCGATCAAAAGCTATCTACGAAGGAAACTCGGCCAATGGAGAAGCTAAAAAATATGTCGATTTAAAAATAAAATCTTTATTGTGACACTGTGTATGACGTAAGCACGTGAAACGTCATGCTCAGTGACATCTCATGCTTCCTTCATATGTCTAAACATTCTTTGGCCTTTTCATTCGCCGAGCTTTCTTCGTGAATAGGTGGGGTTGGCTTCTCGAATTTTTTGCGAGAAAGTAGATGCACAGAAATTTTAAGCATGTTTCAAGAAACGTTGCGTCTACCCATAATTAATCCTTCTTGCCCTATAGTCAGTAACAGGTTAAGAAAAAAATATATACGAGCTGGAGAGGATGGAGCGGACAGAAGCTTGGAAGAGAGGAAAAACCTCATCTCCAACCCAAGCGTCCGTCGGCTTTCTCCTTTTAGATTTTTATTAACCTGTCACTGACTATAGTTGCTTATATTTCCTTTAAATTATTTTCAGAAAATAAAGCAAAGATTTGTTTTATATTACTAGCTTGTGTACTGAGAATATAGCACTGACAAGCACTGATTTAAGTGGGTGTGAGAGACAATTGTGTTCGAAACACATAAAAATAATTAAGAGTATTATTTTTACTTTTTTGTTTAAACAACTTTTTGTTACTCTAAATTCAACCAATATGCCCTTAAACTTATTTCATTGTAACTAAAACAATAATTAATTATTTGGAATGCTAAATGATTTATTGCTTAGCCCTATTTCGAGGCAAAATTTTATTATTTAGCAGATATCAAAAGTTTTTAACTCATTCACAGGCTATAAATTGGGCACTAAGAAATATTTGAAATCCTGATGTCCTGTAAAAATTTCGAGTTTTTAAGACAAAATATTAAGTAGACAATATTGAAATACCATTCCGGGAATCGTCACTGCCGGAAATTCCTCAAGAACTGTGCGGACTCCAGCCTCGCTGAGTATTAATTCTTGGCGAGACTGAAACGTCCGCATCATGCGGTCTTGGATCAAGTCGACATTCAGGGGCACTTTGGTTCTCTCTTCTTTCATGAGCAAGACATGATGGCGAACACTCTCAGTGTCTTCACATTTGTCAGTATCAACGAATCCCTAAAAAAATTTATTTGTTACGTTAGTGCGTTGTTTACACATGTAAGCTATTGACATACAGGTTGCAGTACTGAATACAGGACCAAGTGAAAAAGTTATTTTCATTAAACATGCCTTAACAGTTATGCAAACACAAAATACATAAAAAGTCTGCATGTTGTTTCCCGCACAACACTCCGAGAGCCAATCTTTGCAAACTACGAAGTCCGCTCAGCGTATAACGACGCAGAGCATACGTTTAGACCAAGAAATGCAGCCTGCGCTGTGACATTAGGCAATGCAAGCGCGACGGCTTAATGCCACAGCGCAGACTGCTTTTTTAAGTCTAAAAAGAAAACGTTGGGCTTCGTCAGTGGTTGGTCGGCCTCCGTAAACTGCGATGATTGGCTCTTGGAGTGTTGTGTGGGAAACTAGACGCGCGGGCTTTTTTTAGAGTGTACCAATATCGTTTATGCCACATAGAGCGTAAGCCATATCAGTACATATATGTTCCCTTCACCTATCTCTCCTATCCGGCGCCACGGTGTTAGACAAATGGTGCTCGTGTCCTCCTTTTAATCTTATTCATATCTAAATGCTACTCACTTATCGAACTGGATAGCTTAATCTTATTAGAATATCCTATATCCTTGATTCCTTGAATGACAAATGAAAATTGATACAGGCACGTATAGTTTACGCCATTTACATAATAATTACATCGAAGTTAAATCCTACACTCACTGTCACCGCAACGAAAAAATAAGTTTTGTACACTCTAAGAAAAGCCCGTGCGTCCACTCTCCCGCAAAACACTCGGAGAGCCAATCACCGCAACTTACGGAGGCAGCTCAGCGAATTACGATGCCGAAACATATGTTTAGACCAAAAAACGCAGTCTGAGTTGTGACATTAAGCAATGCAAGCGTGACGTTTTGCATTGCTTAATGTCACAACTCTGACTGCGTTTTTTGGTCTAAACATATGTTTCGGTATCGTCATTCGCTGAGCTGCCTCTGTAAGTTAGGGTGATTGGCTTTCCGAGTGTTTTGCGGAAAGTGGACGCACGGGAATTTTTAGAGTGTACATTGCTCATATATGCTGCGCGAAGAAGTTATTACAAAAGTTGGATGTCTGACAAAAATATGTATCGTGCGTTTGAGATATGTATTTTTCCTTAATAACAAACATATGACCTCAAATACGCATTAAACTATCCTAATTTAAGTCATAAAAGGGGGAAATAAGTAACATCCGCGAAGAGCCGAAAATTTTTACTACTGTTCTTGAGGTGACAGCGAGTAGAGGTTGGCAATAAAACTTCCTGAATGAAAAACCAGGCCAGAAGTTTGCTCCCTAGTTACGTTCAAAATCTAATGCAAAAATACTGGACATATTTCGATGCTAATATTGAAGATACTCTGCCTATTAAAAATATAAACAGCACTAGAACACGGACTATAGGACAAGACAGAAAGACAACAGCGCTGAAAATCTGGCGTCTCCTACTTAGTCTGTGGGCTGTTTATGTTTTATTATTGACAAAGCAACTATATCCGTTTTCGCCTCAAGAACCATAGTAAGAAAAGGTCCGGCTCCTCGCGTAGCATTACTAATTTCCCCCTTTATGTTGATAATTAAGATATATGTAGGTGAATTTTAGATTAGATATATGTTATCTTATCAAGACGTACACGTTCCCAACGCCAAAAGCATCGCTTTTTCCTCCGACAACCAAATCTCGTAAGAACTACTTCGCGCTGCGTATGAATACTGAGCAAAACTTCCTGTTTTCTTGAGGTGAAAACGGGTATAGTTAATTTACCAACGTTACTCTACTTACTTTGGGCCGTGTGCCTTGCTTTGGCACACGGCCCTACGATGTCGAGATCTGTCGATCGCTTCCGTCCACGGCCCTTCGTTCCGAATTTCTCACTGTAGTCTGCGACTTCCTGGAGGGACACCAGTGGTCTGCGTTCTTTTTTTAACTTATTCTGAACGCACTGCCTGATGGTGTCCTGAAAAACGAAAAGTGACAAGGAACAAGCACATTGACCCATGAAACAAAACATTTTCGTACATCCTTTTTGTAACTGATTAGGGGTTCGGTGTTGTTTCTTAGCGTTCGTGAGGTGCATTCTCTGCCTAACCATATGGGCGGTAAACCTTTGTAGTTCCTGATTAAACTGTAAAAGAATGTGAAGACGCTTAAAGAAACAATGTGGTACTCGGACAGACCTCATAATTTGAACAGTGGCACTGGCTACAATTGTAAGAGCCCAACGGTCGTCCATCAAACGATTATCAACAGCTTATCTCGTCCAAATTTTCAAACACATTTTGCTACTTCATTTTCAGAACATGCACCTACGCATTTGCCAGTGTCCTTGTCTTTCAGAAAGGGGTATCTCGCTCCAGGTGCAGCGAAGACATCGCTGTACTGCGTCTTGGTCGGATACCTGTTACGATAAATTGGAGAAACAGGAAGGATCACCGATAAGAATTTTTACATGAACTATAATCTCAGAAACCACTTTATTAGACTTTTAAGCTACATTAGTGTGTTTTCTTAAATAAAAATTGCAAAATATAAATAACTGACATGGAGTACTTCGTTATGTCATCTGCAAGAGCGCGAACAAGCATCGTACAAAGTTTTGATTGGCCAGGTTTGAAGAGGCTCTTGTCCTTTTCTGTCAAGCCTTTCTGGAGTACCGGAGGGAATCCTGGCAGTTTGTATACTGCAGGCCACGAACTGCCCCGCCCATAGCATCTCGTTGCGGCAACTCTGCCGCTACGACGAGTGGTGGAGCTTCTGGCGCCAGTCCGTTCGAAGGGCTGGTGGATAATTTTTAAACATACAGTCATCGGGTAAATGAACTGTGATTACTCAAAAGGCTATTATAATTTTCCCTACCTTTCATCTTGGAGTGCCTTCCTGGCTCTTATGAAGCGAAGTTGGCTTTTCATTGTCGGGAAGAGGGTCTTTATCATGTCGTCGGTAAGGTTGAAAATTTCTTCGCCGTCAAGCTCGTTATCTGATTCAAAGCCAAGAATATTAATCGTTATGCGTCGGAGTCAGCTGTGTTTGTTCTTTTTGTTCATTAAAACTGAGAAATCAAGTGGTTGCAAAAAAATTAAAGTTTGTGAATATTTAGACAGCGTGAAGTTTATCAGCCTTCAAGATGAGGTAACGTGTCACACACACGCTGTAGATGAGGAGTTTAACCGGTGCAGTACGACCACTAGCCTGGGACCGCATACGCCGGCGTGCGGTCGTGCATCACGCAGTGGTGATGCACGACCACGCGCAGGTACGATCCTCATCCATGCTGTAGAGTAAGTGCGGCTCTTCTCGCTCTCACTAAAATTTTGACGTACAGCCTGATCTAAAAAAAAATGAGCCCCACACACTGTCTAAACAGAAGCGTGAAGAGCATCTTATGGAGTCTAGACATATTGTTTCCGATGCCAAGATAGAAAAACAGCTCGCACGTGGGAAAAGAAAAACGCTGATGATGATAGAAAAAAAGAAGAGAAAACGGAGCCTAGCATCCCTAACTTTTGTTTGCGGAGATACGATACTTAAGAAAAACAGTAGTAGTCGCCCTTTGAATTTGGGTATTTATTCAAAGGTGTGTGATCCGTTTCCGATCCGGGTTGGCAGGTATGCCAGCCATTTGTTTCCTCAACAACATATGCGTGTTCGTGTTTCAGAAAGCGCATCGGCCTTAAAAGCTTGCCACACAACACCCAAACATTCCTGATGCTTAAAATTCTCACAATCTAAAAAAAAAGTGGGATCTCTTCACCGTGCACAAGTGCGACCGGATACAGTATTCCTACTTTGTACAGTACCGAATACTTTTTAAGTGCGGTGACTTCGGTCACTTCTTCCTCCTCGTCAAGCTCAGTCTGCAGGTATGCTTTGATGCTGTCCTGCAGCGACAGCGGCAAAGTAATTAATGATGTCCCCTTGGTTTTTGCCATAACAACATAGCCTACATCCAGGCTACCTAGTCCTTCGTAGCACTGCCGCATCTGGTGCCGTTTTGACAGGGTGTGTGTAATGTTAACAAAATTTCGAGTTATTCTAGCGATGTCCTTAAAATACTGATGTTCTCCTTCGAACCTCATGCACCAGACGTGCCTCAGAGGTCCGTACAAGTTAATGAATCGTGGGTAATGAAGAAGGTAGTGCATTTTTGGCTGAAAATTGTCTGGGAATATTTCCAGAAAGCTGTTCAAAAATCTCTGATCTAGGTGCTCAAGGTATGGCACCCAGGATCGTTCAATGGACGGGGCGAACACAATATCCGTGACGCAACGAAAACGAAGGAACATTTCCCACGTTTCGTTACCTTTAGGTACCTTATGTCCAATCAAGAGTGGTAGGAATGTCAACAAAGACAATTTTTGGACAGCTTTTCCAGGTATTGAACCGCTCTTTCCCAAGCATTGCTTGGGTATTGGTACTGGCTTGTCTGTACTGTCCGAGGAGCCATACTTCAACGAAGTAATGCGATTATTTAAGAACTCTAGCGTAAAGTGACGTTCTTGAATTAGTTTCTTAAGCACAAGCTTAATGACACGAGGCACGATACCTTCTAAAAGGTCGTGCATTATGTCAGGCGGACAGCCGTTTGTCACGTCGAAGAAGTCAAGTTCTGAGAATGGGCATTCAGAAACGACCCCGTACACTCTGCCTAGATCTGGGTCCGCTCGTACTGCTTTCAAGTGCATTTCATGAATCTGGCGTTCGCAGTTTGAACTGATAATCTGTGTCAGTCAGTTGTTCAAGTGGCCATACAAAACCTGCAAATTCTTCCCGTCCTAAAGCTTTTGAAAATCGCGAACTGATGTGCTGAGAGTGTCCATGCTGACACATACAACTGCCCCCTTACGTTTAGAACACCTACAGCTGTGTTAAACTCATGACCCCGTTCTAGCTTCTTTAAATCGGAAACTAAGGGTTCTAGAATTTCCCCATAGGTATGGCTCTTCAAATAACTGTGCTTGAACAGCACAGCCAAATGAATATGCCTCATTTGGGACCGATACTGTGCAAGTAGGTTACCAATAACAAAGTAAAAAGCTGCAATCTTGTATTCGCTTGTTCTTGAGCCAAGTGGGTTCACTACAGTAAACTCAGTCAGTGTAGAAATGAAGGCGCAGGGAAAAATCTCCGCTCGAGAAAAGTTTGTGCCTTCGGTAAAGATCTCCATCAGAATAGTCGGTCATACCCTCCCCATCTTCCCGGCGTATCTTACTGGCGAGAAGACAAGACATCACGTCACTTTTTTTTAGCTCAGACTCTATAACCTTCAAGAGAGGGACTAAATGGTAAACTTTTTTCTCACCATTGTTGCAGGCAAGATTACATTCTTTAGGCTGAACCAAATCGTAGTGTTGCTTGCAATAGTTCGTTAGTTTATATTCACTACTGACAGCTTCGAACGCATGTTGAAAGCACTCATGTAAACTAAGGATTTCGTTTAGGTTGTCGTCGTCCTCTACATTTACACCAACCTTTGCCAAATGATTTCTCAGTATCGCTGCGTAATGAGACGAAAAAAACTCAAAGAGAGTGCGAATGTTTTCAGTGACGTCAGTCTGCACAACACCTGGAACACAACAGTGTTTTTCTCTCATACTTAGAATGAAACAGCAGAGCGCGTCCTTTAAACCTGAAAACAACTTTCTAAACTGCATAACAGAGTTTGAAGGGGACAGTGCAGGCACACGGGCGACATCATGGTCATCATTTCCCTCGTCATTTAAATCATTGGCCTCCTCGCGCTCGTTGGCACTTGCGTTACCATCGTGTGGATGGCCGAGGAGGTTCCTGTGCTTCCGATGCACGTGTTTCCGGAATGATTCAAACTTGCTAAAATGAGCCGCGCATGAATTTAGCTGACATGTTAATGGAAAAGTTTGGAGCTTGGCTGTGGATCAGATGAACGTGCTGTAAGAGGTTGCCGAGAGAAAATTTTGGAATGTCACATATCGTGCATCGAAAAATGGATGCCATGGGGAGTTATTAATCGGAAATAAAAGAAATGATACTGTACAAGCAACGCAACACATCATTATAGCGTAAAGAAAGGCTAGGAGCCCGACGCCCACAAATCATGTTGCTGGCCGTTCAATGAAAAGAGACGTTTACAAAACCTATTCGCTCGAGTTTATTGGCCTCATAAATGCAGATACATTAGCTAATTAAACCCCTCTAACGTAAGTTTTAACATTTACGAAGAGATATATCATTGCTCATTTCATTGGCGCTGTAAATTTGAACTTCCGTTTTGAAATTTTTTTGCGGAAAGCTTTTAGTCAGTATTTTGTTAAATTATATAAAGTTAGTAATGTACTAATTAAGATCAGAGATCGCTTCAAAAAAAAAACGTTTTTTTCTTGTGTAGTTGAACATACGGAAGACTGTCAAAATTGTGTCTTTTTTACAGCGTATTTGTTAGGACAACTCCAAGCCAAAATAGAATTATAAATTTCAAACGACAAGTAGCTTAATTAATAAGGGGCCGCCCGCTGTCCTACTCAGTCTGCCTATGCATCAAAGAATTTCTGGCCATATTGAGTGCTACTGAACTTACAGCATTTTTTTAGGAACTTACAAATATTGCCTGCCTAAGAAAAAGTTTTACCTTGAAATGATGAACTGGCCGATTGCAGTTCATTCTCCGACAGCCATCTGCAGACGTCTTCAGTCGTCCATGTGCTGACGTCCGCTGTGTGGAAATGCGGTCATTTCCTTTCCTCGAGAGGCCCTAAAGCGGCCGCGGAGCGAGCCGCTGGATTCATTTGTTCAGCCGCCCGCATCCGTCGGTGGCGAGGGGGACAGCGCCATCTTAGAAGCTGTACCCTCGTCACCCCCTCCGAAAGGGGACGCGATTGTCCCCAAATCCTGGGACCCCTGTGGTCGAGGGTGCGCTAGGGAGGCGACGACGAGAGGGTGTCGGACGCCGAGAGGAGGACTCTCCGGGTGGCGATCGGAGCGGGTGGTTGTGCGTCGGACCCGTCTCCAGTACGTTGGCGCCCGTCGGCTCTCGGGAGTGCATCGGCCGGTGAGTCAATTCTCGTCACCGGTGCTCAGTGTGTCGCGTTTTTATATGCCATGTATAGTTTCTTGCGGTGATTAAACTGTTTGGTCACCCGGCACACTGTGTGGTACGTTTGTCTCTTCTATTAGAGCGGCGCTGTGCAGCAAACGAACGAACCCGCCGCGGCGGTTGAACGTGAGTACGCTGCGGGGTGGGTGTTGGAACACGGGCTCTCAGTGAGCCCCGGGTCTTATTGTTCCGCGAACGGTGTTTAAACCCCCACATTTTGGCGCCCAACGTGGGGCCTGCGGTTTACTATTTTATCGCAACTTCCGTTGATTGTTTGACTTGCACAGTTGTTTGTCCTTCCGCGCCATGCCGACGCGCTCCGCCGACTTTACGGCGTTGAACACGTTGGCGGACGTGGCTACGCGGGGGCAGGCAATCGTTGATCGCCCCGTACCACAAGGAAGTCCCCTGACCGCAGTTGGTCACGCCGCGGCTTCGCCGACACAGCAAAGAGCGGATCTCGTTCGAACCGACTTGATGGCACAGAGGTTACAGCGCGCGTCTTCCTCTGAGGACGGCCCGCTAATTAGCTTCGCTACGGACGTTGCTCTCTCTGGAGCAGGCTCGGAGTTTACGCCGAGCGTCGCCCCTCATGGAGCTGACCCTTCGCGCCCGGGCGTCCCGACCGCTTCCTCCAGAGAGGAGGTCGATCAGTTGGAACCCCCGTCTCCCGTCGCGCGCTCGGCGGCCGCTGCTCCGGCCGCACAGCAAGCGTTGCTTCAGGATGCCGCTCGCATGATCGAAAGCCTTACTGGCGCAATGCAGTCTATCCTGCAGTCCCCTCGAGCGGTGAGACCTCCGGTTAAAATCCCGGTCCCTAAGTACCGTGGATATGGAGACCGGATCAGTGCGACCGACTTCCTCGAGGCTCTGCTCCACTATCAGCAGGCCACGGGGAGAGACGATCAAGAGATCCTTGGACGCATCCTACCCATTGCGCTGACCGACCAGGCGGCCCGCTGGTTCCGCCTCGTCGGACAGCACGCGCTCACGCTGGACGAGTTTCGGGCGGCGTTTCGCCAGGAATTTCTCCCGGCCGACTATGAACGCAGGATGAGGCGTGAGCTGGAGCGGCGTACTCAGCACCCCGATGAGTCTTTGCTCGAGTACGTCCGGGTTATGCAGGAGCTCTTTGCTCTGGCCGAGCCCTCCGCTCCGGACGCTGAGAAGGTGGAGCGGGTGATCAGGCAGGCTCATCCTACCTTCGCAGCGTACCTCCGAGGCAGCCGATTCCGCAGTCTGGATGAGCTCGCGCTCGAGGCTAGGCGCATACAGGGTGACATTCTTGCCGCCCGTGCCTATCGGCCCCCGCCGCCACCGTCAGCCTCTCTAGAGCCTCGGTGCGCTTGGAACGGTGGCACTCCGTCGCGCCCGCGTCAGGCCGACGCCGCCACTGTGTTTGCGGATGGACCGGGCGGAGTCACCCGAGACATTTCTCTCCGTGCGCTCGACCCCTATACCTACGGTCAGAGAGAGGCCGCTGCCTCGTCGCAAGGTAACCGGCAACATCGGGACCAGATTTCGGACCCAAGACCAAACGCGCAGAGCCCTCAGGGCCAGCAGTTGTCTGCCGGACCCCGGGGAGCCGACGCGCAAAGGAACGCGCGTCGCAACTCGCAATCGGGGACCAGCGTACGATGCTTCCGGTGCAACCAGGTGGGACACTTTTTCAGGGATTGTCCCGAACAGCGAACGTCCTCAAGGCCCGCTCGTACGGTTACGGGAAACGGACCAAGCCGTCGGTGAAAAGGCCGGCGGCTCGACGTGTGACAGAGCGCCCAGTGGTCGCTCTAGCGCCGTCGGTATGCCGCGTTGGCCCTTCTTGCGGTGTACCGGCCCCGTACCTGACATTGACGGTCGCCGGTCGACCATTCAAGGCCCTCCTGGACTCCGGGGCCAGTGCCTCGTTGTTCGGTGAGGAAGTGTTGGAACACCTGCAGAAGCGGTCTATTCGCTTGAAAGAGTGCGACACTGTCTTCCGTCTCGCCGCATGCGGCACCGCGCGGTCTGGCGGTGCAGCGAGATTGGTAGTGCGTTGGGAGAATCGAGTGAGACGTCATCGTTTTATTCATCTCCCCGGCCTGTCCGCGCCACTCATCCTCGGAAGAGACTTTCTCGCCCGGACGGGCATGGTAATCGACGTTAAAAACGGCGGTTATCGGGAGGGTGCCTTTGGACCCCTAAAGCCTTTCGTTGAGCCCCCAACTTTCACACCGGCTCAATTACCTGCGAATCCGGTGGGGCGCGTCGACGGCCGAAGCGGAGCCCCTGTCTCCCCAAAACCGGCTTCCCGACCCGCAGAAGCCGCCTCACTTAGCGCGGCCGTGTCGATGGGGAAGGCGGCGAGGCTGGGGAGCCGGGCATCTTGAGCCCGCAGGCACCCCGGCTGCCACGCGACGTGGGCGGCAGTTCGCCCGCGCCTCGATACGAGCTGCGGCGCCGGCGACATTAGTGTCGTCAAAGCTGCCGCCGACAATGGCAGAAGCCAAGCACGTTTGCTTAGAAGCAAGGCAAGATCGAAAACGGTTTTTTCAAACTTGTCTTTCCACACAGCGCGCGGCCACCTGGGAGTCGACCTTTTCTTTTCGACCCCGCGCATCTCCCGCTCACCGGGCGGGGCGAGTTTGGTCCGATGTTTCCCCATTTGGTGCACTCGTGCGCCTCCGGGGAAGCAGGTCAACGTACCCGTTCTTAGGGACCTCGCCGCGCGCGGCCGCCGAATGGCCTCTATGGTCTATCGGGTGCCAACGGTCTGGAGAGGGCGCGCTTGGTTCAATGCCTCCCCAATTTGGTGCGCCTGTGCGCCGCCAACGAAGCGGGTCGACGAACCCTTCCTAAGGACCTTGGTGCGTGCGGCCGGCGAAGGGACTCTGTGGTCTATTCGGCGCCTATGAGTCTCCACTTGGCAGCTTAGGCGTGCCATTAGGCTTGCTCATCCCCAAAGTCGTTTGGGGGTGTTGTTGTCGGAGAAGCGGCAGCCGGAGAGAGCCCTTTGTGTTCCTCCGTGCCGGGCCTCCGGGCACGGATGCGGGTGGGCCAGCCGGCGCTTGGAAGACCTACTCGGGCGGCGCGTCCCTGCATCAGCAACTTTCGGCTGCCACCCTGCCTCCGGCCTGGGGACCTCTTGGACCGTCCTCCTCCCCGTCGACCACCCAAAGAGTGGGATCTTGCCTATAACTTCGCCGCCTGGGAGGAGCCGACTTGCATTCCCCGGCTTTTTCTTCGAGAGGTCGAGACCGTCACCATGAGCCCTCAGCGGAATCATCGCCAGCGCCGATCCGGCCGACGTCCTGCCCCGGCTCCTCGCGGACCTGAGGCGCCCTCCCGGAAACCAGCCGCCGGCGCGGGAGCGAGGGACCGTCAACCTGGTCCTACCGGCGGCCGCGGGTCTTCGCGGCGAAAAGAGTCAAGGTCCCGGGGTGCGTCGTCCAGAACGGTCGCCACGTGGACGTCGCAGGTGGGCTCGGAGGCACCGCGGGTTTTCGTCAGCTGGGCCCGATGGAAGCTGCAGCGGAGACCCGAGCGGGGCCAGTTCTCGGAGCATATTCCATCTCTGTTCCGTGGCCAGACCACCGAGGACGCGGACAGAATGGCCGCCGGGGCATGCCTGACCCCGGCGGACGGGGCAACCTACTGCTCCGACTGCGGCGGCCTCGTGATCACCTCTACGACGGAGGCTCAGCACCGAGCTTCCTCCTCCACCGGGACCGAGTCGGCGGAGACGGCGGCGGCGGCCACGTTGGGGACGTCGCCTTCCTCGAGCGACCTGAGGCCGTGGCCTGGGTGCTGGAGAGCTTCCAGCGCGATCCAGCATTCCGGGACGCGGTGCTGGCCGGCGTTCTGGCCGACCCCGACCGTCCAGACGAAGGGGCGGCGATTCCGGCGGCATGTCCGGGGGCTCCAGCGGACCTCCCGGGGGTGGCGGCAGCAGCAGCAGCGCCACCGGCAGCGCTGTCGCCTGCGCCGGCGGACGAGCCCGAGCCAGTGGTGGGACCTTTGAACCCGGGGGCCCCATCGTTCACCTTCGACGTCGAGATGCTGCTGTGATGCTGCTGTGAGTGCCTGTGCACCTCGTTAGCACTGTTTTTTTATTTTTGTCATTTTTGGGGGAAGAGAGCCAGAGCCAGGTCTACCTTTTTTGACCGACCGCGCATTTTAAGGGGGAGGATGTGGAAATGCGGTCATTTCCTTTCCTCGAGAGGCCCTAAAGCGGCCGCGGAGCGAGCCGCTGGATTCATTTGTTCAGCCGCCCGCATCCGTCGGTGGCGAGGGGGACAGCGCCATCTTAGAAGCTGTACCCTCGTCACCCCTCCGAAAGGGGACGCGATTGTCCCCAAATCCTGGGACCCCTGTGGTCGAGGGTGCGCTAGGGAGGCGACGACGAGAGGGTGTCGGAGGCCGAGAGGGGACTCTCCGGGTGGCGATCGGAGCGGGTGGTTGTGCGTCGGACCCGTCTCCAGTACGTTGGCGCCCGTCGGCTCTCGGGAGTGCATCGGCCGGTGAGTCAATTCTCGTCACCGGTGCTCAGTGTGTCGCGTTTTTATATGCCATGTATAGTTTCTTGCGGTGATTAAACTGTTTGGTCACCCGGCACACTGTGTGGTACGTTTGTCTCTTCTATTAGAGCGGCGCTGTGCAGCAAACGAACGAACCCGCCGCGGCGGTTGAACGTGAGTACGCTGCGGGGTGGGTGTTGGAACACGGGCTCTCAGTGAGCCCAGGGTCTTATTGTTCCGCGAACGGTGTTTAAACCCCCACAGCTGACATGTTGCAAGTGATGGCTAAGAGCAAATGTAGGAAGGTACTTCCTTCAGAGCTTCAAACCCAAAGGGAGAGGAGGTCAAACATTGTTCCGATCCACCATTCGCACGAGTGAGCGCTCGCACTCCCTCGAGCAAAAAAAGCTAGATCCTGTTGGCTGACGTCACATCATCCATTTCGAACCACAACTGGAGAGAGACGAAAAAGCTGCTTTTGTATAAATTTTGAGTGATGGTTCGATCTTCTACAATCTTCTAGAGGGAAAATAGCGACTTCTGGGCAAGTGTGGGACACATAAAGGAGAGTCCCGGTGAGAAGTGAGTTCCTCCTTCCCCTCTTCTATTGTGATCGCCGGAAAGCTGACGGGTTGACGTCAGGTACAAGGCATGTCTCGCAGACGTTTCTTGGCAATGCAGTGGAAGGTACAGGCACTTATTCCCTCTCCTATTTGAGCGCTGATTAAAGCTGGGTGATGGCTCTCTTCCTCTCCCCGGAGATGCCAAGAAAAGTCCCCGAGTAGTGAGCTTCAGCGCCCCATCTCTGTTTACCGCTAAGCTGACATCGTGGTGGGAGCTACGCGCTCCCCGGACCAAACAATCGCCTGGTTTTCATCACCTGGCACCTTTCTCTGCGGTCGTGATCACGTGGTGCAAGACCGAAGGTTGACTGGTCAAACGAGCACGACGCTTCGACCGCTCTGTCGGCCGAGACTCTGTGTCAGCCTAGCGGTGAGCAGATTAGCTCCCGAAACGTCGCTTTTGTTCCTTATCTTCTGGAGTATCGTTGAGCAGTCCGCACCATGGTTTGCCAAGATAATAGGGAGTTGTAGTAGACCGCTTCCACCGTCGCGCTAAGCTTACCGAAGCTTACCGCGACCGGAAACGACAGCGTGCCGTTAGCCTTGGCTGCAGAATTTCGGGTCTCGTTTCCGGTCACGGTAAGCATCGCGGGATAGCGGACGTGGTCTACTACAACTCCCTAATATGCACATGTTCTCGCTTTTCCGTTCCAAGTTACTGCCTGTCCGCAGGAAACATGGCGATGGCATCACTAAGCATGTCCGTCAACCGCCGGTGACATTGTCAGCAGTTCACTGTCTTGCCCAAGCAAAAACGCAAAATGAAGAGCGAAATTCTTGACTCGGTGTGACACCTTTCGGCAATGGAAACGAGCAACAAATTGTGTTGAGGAACGCGTGTAGTAAAATACCGGGCAAGCGCCCACTCAAACTTCAAAGATAATCACAAAAAATATCGGATGGGCGCTTGTCTGGTCATCAATTCTACATATAAATGTACTGTGCGTATTTTCTCAGATCTTACAAATTTGGAGATGGGCGCTTAATGTGGAATGGGCGGATGCGCGGTATTATACGGTAGGCCTATTTGGTGGCTGAGCGACTTTTGTGCTGGCAATACGACAACGCATCTATATTCAACGATTGACTGTCCGGTCAGTAACGTGTTTTTATAGGAATTTGCCAAAATAGAGGCCTGGCAAACACGATTCAATGATAATCGAGCCTAGTTTGCAACTGGAAAACGAAGTGATAATAAAGCAAGCAGGCAGAGCGAACAGATGTCGTTGACAAATAATTTTTATCGCAATCGCATCGACCTTCGACTCGTCAATTGCAATTTCTAAACAAATATTAGGTCAGACGCGCGTTGCCGAGCGAGTGCAGGTGTGGCGAATAAAGAAAAGGAAAAAAAGTGCTGGAGTGGCCGAATGGTGTTTGGCTTTTGCGCGTTGGCCCGCAGGTTCAATTCCTGAAAGCGGAAGCTTCTTTTATTTATTCGTTCAATATTGCCTTCTCGTAAGTTCCAGGGCCTTATAGTCGGATCGTGGTTCGAATGCTCTACGCGCCGAACGTTCTACGCCGAATGTTCCAGAAAGTCACGCAGGTACAAATGGTGCACCGCGTAACAGTATAGAATCAGTTTCGCTCTTTCGCTCGATCGTGCTGCTCCGCTGACCTTCAACGCCTGCGATGCTACCTCTTTGTATTTTTGTTTTAGACACAAGTTCGTTTATTAAACATTCAGTTTCCTACTGCGATAAATGCCTCTCTGCCAGTCATTCCTGACATTTTGGTGGAGGTACAGGGTACAACCCATGCAGCGTGCCCCTCCGAGGCCTCGCAGAGCAAGCCCAATCCCCGGCTCAAGAGGACCATCCGCAGAGATTACCGAGACCGAGGAAGCCGCCGGATGCAATGCCTCCCCGGAATCGGGCCCCCTGCCTGCCAAGGCCAAGCAGTCCACAACACGAACGATTAACAGCCAGTCGGCGCAGACTGAGACCGCTCCAGCCGTCGTCTACCTGCCCGTCGCCCAACAAACCCCGACGACTTTCCATGGCGAGGCCCACGAGGATATGGAGGACTGGCTTCAACACTATAAACGCGTAGCCCGCCATAATGGATGGACCACGGAGCAGCGCCTCCAAAACCTCTACTTCTCTTTGGAGGGCACCGCAAGGCAGTGGTTCGAGAACCATGAGGCTTCACTTGCATCAGGGGACACCTGTATTGAAGGCGTGAAGGATACATTCACGAATCAGCGCCATAGACAGCGGGCCGAAGACCTCCTCCGGACAAGAACTCAAGGACCAAATGAAAGCATTACCAGCTTTGTGGAGGATGTCCTGCGCCCGAAGTGCCCGCGCTGAACCTCAGGCCACAGAGGAGAAGCAGCTGTGCGCCCTCATGAGAGCTGTGAAGAGTGAACTCTTCGGCGGTCTTGCCCGACACGCCCCAACGACTGCTGACGCCTTTGTAGCGGAAGCCACAAACATTGATCGTGCACTGTCGGCCCGGGCAAGCCACTACCACCGACTCGTCGGCGGTTCCCGGACATTTCATCAAACGCCGTTTCGTCGAACGCCGTTTCACCGAAAAACTGGACGTTTGATTGAACGCCGTTTCATCGAACGCCGTTTTATTGAAACGCTGGCTGCCGTTTCATCGAATGTCTTTTATATAAAAGTGTGGAAGATGCTCTTTTATGCACGGGTCGAGTGCATTTTCGTGTCATTCACCCATTTCATCGTCAGGTTTTTTAATGTCCAAACTTGTAGCTGTTACAATTTATTTTGATGCAAGTAACCCATGAGGATATTTGTACCGATTTTTATGTTTGTTTCGCATATTGTGCTTATCTGTTCACCGCCTCTGTATTACACGATGGGCCTTGAGGGTATTGTAACAAATAAATAAAAAGTCACACTCCCGGTAAGAGCGCACTCCAGCTCATGGAGGCCAGAAGGCGACTTAGGTTTTGCGCCAGGCGCAACAACTTTAGCCATGTGAGCCTCCTAGCCTCTCATGTCTTTCTATTGATACTTTTTACTGCCCGAAGCTTGCAGTAGCTAAAGCTGAGGTGGTTTTTATGAAGCTACAGCGAAACATTTTTTTAGTTCTAAGACTCAATGAAGTCAAAAGTAAGTACAACATTTCAAGTTTTTTTTGAAAACTTTCGGGGGCTCATGTGTTAGTGTGACAGCCATTGACCGTTTCAAATGATGAGCAATTGCTCTCAAAATGTCCCCTGCAGTGGGCACCTGTGAAAGCAGGTGTTTGGAGAGTGGCGTCACCACGGACCCCGAGCCATGCGGGTTCGCCCGCCCACGTCTGGCTGTGCGTGGCTTTCCCGTGTCCGGGGAAAAGGGCATCCTGGTGGTTGAGCCGAGCCCGGGGTAGGTTTGGACCCTTCGGGGCCCCCGGGTGAGGCAATACACCACTTTGGCCCCCGCTTCCCGTAGACAGGGTGTCCTGGCTTGGCCCGACCAGGATGATTCAGTCAGTCGCCTTTTCTTCTACTATCCCCTCCCTTCTTTCTCCTTTCTCTGCTCTTCTCTTTTTCATTCTCACCTTCTTTGGCGGCAAGGGCTAACCTTGGGTGGAGACAGATACCTTTCTCGAACCACACTTGGTTATAGTTACTTGGTAGCACTGGTAGTGTAGCATACCCAGCCAAGCCATACTTGTTATGGGGTGCTACCTATCCCCTTGTTGGGCTCGGTGGTGGGTGGTGCGCCACAGTTTCTGAACATCCTCCGCCTTTCATGGCTTCCGCAAACCCTAAACCCGGTTCGGGACGAACCTCTTAAGAGGCATCGTTCAGAACCACAGACCATAGAAAAAGAAACCGTTGAAACATTCCCAAAGTTTTTTGTTATTCACTCACATGACGAGCAAAAACCTGTTGCCAAGATGTCACCCTTTATTGTCGCCAAAGTGCTAGAAAATCTTGTTGGATTTTCTTGCAAAGCCAAGAAACTACACTCGGCAGACCTTCTTGTTGAAGTAAATCACTAAAAAACAAAGCGAAGCGCTTCTCAGACTGACCACCATTGTCGACGTGAAGGTGTCGGTGAGCCCTCACCGTACACTAAACACTGTCCGTGGTGTCCTCTCTGAAGAAGCCTTTCTTTACACCAGTGAAGACGAACTTCTTGAGGGACTAAAAAGTTCAGGTGTCGTTGATGTCAGACGGATTGTGTTCCGCAAGAATGGTGAGAATATCCCCTCGAAACATGTTATCGTAACTTTTGAAAGACAGGCACTCCCGGAGACGGTCAAAGCCGGTTACCTCAACTGTCGCATCCGCCCATACATCCCCAACCCCCAGCGGTGTTTTCGTTGCCAGCGCTTTGGCCACGGATCACGCAGCTGTCGTGGAAAGGAGACATGTGCCAAGTGTGGAAATCAGGGTCACGTGTCTGATGGTTGCGAGGCAGAGGCACACTGCGCAAATTGCGGAGGACCACATCCTGCCTACTACCGAAGCTGCCCCTCTGGAAGCAAGAGAAGGACATCCTCACAGTTAAGGTCAAAGAAAACCTGTCCTACACAGATGCAAAGAAGCGCTTTTCCTTCCTTTCTAAGGGACCCAGTTAAAAATGTCCATTGGGTTCCTGACAATTGGAACCAATGAGGAAAACTGTTTGTGCTTTTGGACTCTCTCATTGAAAAATTCCCAATTGGCTCCCATTGTTGAAACCCAATTGAGCGTTGCCAATTGGTACCAATTGAGCACGACCAATTGGGAAAACCATTTGTGGATTTCGACCTCTGATTGAAAAATCCCAGTTGGTTCCAATTGTTGATACCCAATTGGGCATTGCCAATTGGAACCAATTGGGAAAACCGTTTGTGATCACTGGACAATGAAATACTAGTAGATGATTTTTTGGGAGGATTTTTATTGAAATTAAGAGATTCCTCATTCGGCCTTCTCTTGCTTGGCCGTCGTCCTGTTGTCCAGGTGTTGTCCAGTTGGTTCGGTAGTTTCCTCCTGGTCCAGTTTTTCCTCTGCAGCTTTCCTAGGAGCACCAATATAGGTTAAATTACTACATGGCCCATATAAGTCTTCATATTTAGCTTCTGATAAGGAACAATGATGTTTTCCCCTCATAAAACATGACTGTTTATTAATTTAGAAATCAAGTAGTGGTGCAAAACTATCGATAGTACTATCGATAGTCGACTATCGAAAAACTATCGATAGTACTATCGATAGTCGACTATCGTAAACCTATCGATAGTACTGTCGACGGTTTACTATCGATAGTTTTGCGACACTAGTATAGTTTGCGTCGCTCCTCTTCTCTCTTTCTCGCTTTATTTTTTCAAATGGGATACCCAAGTAGCCCAAGCGCTAAAGGCCCTGTCACACTGAGGCAAGACGACGGCAACAGCGACACAACACGTTGTCCGACAGTCGGGCAACTTGTTGCTCGCTCCCCGTGTTGTCCTACAAACCTGTCACATCGCGGCAACAGCAGCACAACATGGACGACAACTAAAATGTTGCCTCGGTATGACAGCTTTCGGCAAAAAAAAAAAACAGCAGCAACTTGTGTTGGACAACGTGTTTTGCCTTGATTGCTGGCTGAGCGAATTTCGGGCCGGCAACACGACAACATAGATAGCTTCGATGGCAGAGCAATAACTGAATAACGTCTTACTCAAATGAAGGCTTGGAAAACGTTAGATAATAATAATTAAGGCTGGCAAGCAGCTAAAATATTTTTATGAATGTTGTTACTGTGTAATTACGAAAAGCGATTGTCGAAATGGTCACAGGTGGGGTCGTGAACGTCCAGAGTGGTGTTTAAATTAGAACCGTCGAGAGACCAGCTCACATTACTGCTATGAAATAAAATGGCATGCCTACTCACCCTCTAATAAAGTATAATAAAAATAATCCTGGAAAGCGAAGATTAAAAAATCGAAGCATTAAAACGACCACTCTGATCATGGTTGTTGATGTTTGGAACTTGGAAACAGCCGCTACCAGACACCTGATTTGTTTCAAAAATACCCAGGACGTTTTGGGGAATCAAGCGATCACATAGCAGGCGGTATGTAAAAGCGCTGAAAAGTTTTATTCCACCGATTGTTATGAAGGCCGATCGTGTCGGTGTCACAGTATTGAAACGCTGTCAGTTCAGCTCAATACCACGTTACAAAAGACGCTTTGGACTACTGCCGCTGCTTACTCAATTTTACAGAAAAATATGAATTGCACAAAAGAAAGAACCGGACAGAAACACTTCATACCGAGTGGCGCAAATCCCGAACATATATCGGCGATCTCACTTTCCTTGGTTAGGGCTATCTGGTTTGTCAGCGAATAAAAAACATTTCGATAAAATAAAGGGGGGAAAATACTCCCCGTGTCAAGTTTTCTAATCACAGTCACTGGTTGATGCCGTCCCGTCGTAATTTCCGGCCCTTCGAACGCACTAGTACTTTGCAGAGTCATATTTCCAGCGACGCCGCGCCGCACACGAACAAAGGTAAACAATCAAGACGGTGGAGTGTTCCTCGTTGTTCCTCGTGTTGTCCCCGCTGTCAGCGCTGTATGACAGGGTTGTCGGACAACACGCTTGCCGGGCGGCAGCAACATGTTGTCCGACTGTTGTTGTTGCCGCGATGTGACAGGGTCGCCGGCAACACGATTTCCTTGTGTTGCCGGATAGAGTTGACCAACTGTTGCCCCAGTGTGACAGGGCCTATACCATCCCAACTTTGGTTCAGCTTTCAGTGATGCCGAAGACGGGAGTTTGGGCGGAGAGGAGGAAGGGAGGCGAGCGGCGGTGCGGCAACTGTGTTCGCTCTAGTGGTGCAAAACTATCGATAGTACTATCGATAGTATCGATAGTCGCCAGAAATCGGACAACCGATAGTAATAAAACTACCGATAATGTCGCAAAACTATCGATAGTCGGCTATCGAAAAACAATCTAGTACTATCGATAGTGACTATCGAAAAACTATCACTAGTACTATCGATAGTCGACTATAAAAAAACTATCGATAGTTGACTATTGAAAAACTATCGATAGTACTATCGATAATCGACTATCGAAAAACTATCGATAGTCGACTATCGAAAAACTATCGATAGTCGACTATCGAAAAACTATCGATAGTCGACTATCGAAAAACTATCGATAGTCGACTATCGAAAAACTATCGATAGTACTATCGATAGTCGACTATCGAAAACACTATCGATAGTCGACTATCGAAAACCTATCGATAGTCGACTATCGAAAAACTATCGATAGTACTATCGATTGTCGACTATCGAAAAACTATCGATAGTACTATCGATAGTCGACTATCGATAGTTCTGCGACACTATCGATAGTTTTGGAAAAACTATCGATAGTATCGATAGTCGATTTATCGATAGTTTTGCATCACTAAAATCAAGTCTTCGATGCTGCAATAAAAGGCGGCCAAAGCCACCCAACAAGGCTTTGCAGGCGGCATTTTGAACTGGTCAGAAATATGGATACATTAAAATTCTATATTGCTTGAAGGAGAGCATTTGGCAAAGTGACTAGACGTCCCGATTTAGGCGGGACAGGTCCCGCCTAAATCAAGCGATGAGCGGGAGCAGACGACGAACGTTCGTCTGCTCCTGCTCATCGCCGACTTCGCCGGAGCGAGGCATGACGGGATTGCATTTCGGCGCACTCCCGATTTTCTCGGTGCAGCGAGTGCATGCACGCGTGGGGTGTCGGCGCTGAAACGAACTCGGAAAGTGCAACTACCGTGGAGTGCCGGCTGAAACGAACCCGCTCCACGCTGCGAGTGGGCAACGCGTGGGCACGAGTGCCGTGAAACGAACCCGCTATTAGGCAGATCACCCGTGACGTCGTTCAGGAGGAGCTCTGAGAGCTGCTACCCGCCGCTGACCGACAAGCTTCGCTCTCCATCGCCGAGGCCGAGCGGGAAGAAGTCCAGAGAGTCATTCAAGCAGAGGCTCCCAGCAGCGCGGCAATAGCATGAATCCTCACACGCACAACCCGTCGCATAAGATTCGCGTTTTTGTTTTTTCTTTCATGCCATCCCATTCTCCCAACTTTTTGGTCGGCGACCTCAGAGCAGCGAACGGGATTCACCGGCAGACGGAGCACTCATTTTTGAGACTGCGTTCTTATTAATAAATTTTAACGCCCAATATATCGAAGTTAAGTTTTGCTTCGCTCAAAACGCACGTGTAGAATATGCCTGTGGCATTATTTCCGGGTATCCTTCCACACTGAACTGCTCCTTGAATTAAAAAACAACCATTTATAGACTGATTTATTTCTGAAGATAAGATGACTGCAACAGACGGGACTAACCTTCCGCGCAACAGGATTTTTGATGCCGCGCGCGGATAGGTCCCGATTCTAGTTTTGCGGCTTGACGCGTGCCGCGAACTAACCAGAGACGCCGGTGTGGTGTCATGATCACATGCTAGGACTACTGCATTTTATAGTAACCAATAAAACGTTCCTCTGTTTTATTGATTTTTCATCTGTACGCGCAGTTATGCATATAATGTTTAAACACGAAAGCAAGTTAGAAAATTGCTCCTGTTACTCAAAAAACACTACGCCGCTTAATCACCCTAGCACTCATACAGCACCACACGCCAGAGTTGTACGCAATCAGTTACAAGTAGGGGAATTACTTGTAGTCCCTTACATTTATCGCTAATTCAGTAACGGAATAATTACATATTTCCTAGAGTAATTCTAAAGTAATTCTCTTACTTATTTACTCAACGGATTCCTTGTAATCCATTACATTTTTTTACAACCCCGCCCCCCGCCCCCCCCCCCTTTTCCGTTCTATAAAAATGGTTGTTTTTATTTTGGTAGACCCGAGCGCAGTGACACTGTCACGCGCATTGTTTAGCGCAAAGGGAGGCTTGGCACTCTTCAGTTCCCCAAAGCCTTTCTTTGGACCCCTTTCTTGCAACACCAAGCCCTGAATCTATTTTTGTTACACCCTAACAACAATGTCAGAAAACCCAAAGTAAATATTTCTACAAAAAAAAAGAAAGAAAGAAGTAGGGGGCAAGCTATATCCGCCTTTTTTAGATCCTTCGTTTTTTGTTTTGTTTTCGTTTTTGCGATCGAAGACGCGGGAGAGGAGGACACCAAGTGATTTTGTGCCTCTTCGAGAAGCTCGGAGCAGTAAGTGCACAGACAAGATTTAGGAGAATTTCCTCTCTCGGTTATAGTGGCTACGACCATTTTCATAATGTCACAACAGCGAGACAACGCTCCGTCTACCCCAAAATTCACTAAAAGAGATGTGATAATATGCAGAAGGTGTTAATGCCACAAGCATCCTCGTTCGCTGCTGCACACTTACATCTTCTCTTAGAAAGCAGGATGTATTTTTTTTTCTGCTTCGTTGACCTTATCTGACCCTGTTTTAAAAGCTACTTACTTTTTTGAGTTCCGACTTCTAGGGTTGGCTTGGCACACTTTGTTATGAATTCCAGCCAGGTTATCTGCATCTCAGTCACCCTTTTTGTGAGTCAGCTTTTTGCGAGCACTTCGAAAATAATAATTGTCTTCCTTTTTCTTTCTCTTTATTTTTTGTTGCTGCTTGTACGCAGGACGCATCTTATCTCAAGCAGAGATTTTTACAAATAAAACATAAGAGTGGGCACACTTGCGATTCTAGGGCTTGAGGAAGGAATGAAACTCATGAGTGGGGCCATTGTGTAGCTTAGTTCTCTGCCCTTCGCTGCCCGTGGCATCAGCGGACGTCTATCTGGAGAACACCGGAGTAAACTGTAATTGAGTCCGTGCTCCGTGCGTTGTTGAACGGCGTCAAGAAAGGTACACACGGCAAACGTGCGTTTACATTTCCTTGTTTTAACCGACGTTCTAATTGCGTTCCGGAAAAAACGTCCCCGGGAAAACATGTCCCCGGAAAAAAAGGCCCCAGGTGGAAAGTAGGAAAAAATGTCCCCAAAGGGACATTTTTTCCACTGCCGTACGATCCGCTTTTGACTTTTGTGTATGAATCTAGAGTCTGTCATTTCATTCCTGATTTTGTAACATTGCATCTCAACTGTTTTTGTTTGTTTTTCATTGTGAAATAAACATTTATAACACTTCTAGCCAAAACCAAATTATTGTGTTTGGGGAAATTTGAAAGGTACTTGTGTACCATTTCCAAATAGGTAAAAAGCGCGACACTTAGCACGAACAAGCGATCGCTAGTTTTTTTTTAATCTTTTTTTCTATAGAAACGAAAGGTTAATTGTCATCAAAGTTATTATAGGTACTGAAAGTGCTTATTTGGGGATATAATGCAGACGGTAAAATTTCGTTCCCACTAATACTCTTTCTAAGTAAAATGTGAAAATGCGCCGATGTCGTGTTCGCGCTAACAGTGTCGCGATGTGTACCTCGCGGAATCGTATATTTCCTTATTTGTTGGGGCCGTTTTTTCCTACTTGCCACACGGTGCCTTTTTCCCCAAGGACATATGACCGGACCGTTCGAAGGCCATGAGGATCAGGGAAGCCCAGAGATAGAAAATCCTTGGGGACATTTTTCCTACTTTCCACCTGGGGCCTTTTTTTCCGGGGACATTTTTCCGGGGACATTTTTTCCTACACCCGTCCTAATTAAGTGCTGTTATAAATGTCCTGGTGTTTCTTTTATTTATTTTTTCTATTACTTATATTTATATATTTGAAACATTTTCTTATTCACCAACGCCTCAACCGAGACTCGACCTGTTCAGAACCAAAGGAAGAAGAATACCAAGCCAAACCTTATTTATTATTTAATGACCACCTTACTGGTACCAATTATGTTTTGCTATTGTCTGGCAATATATGCCGGTATAGTAAAATGCACACAAATCAATTCTTATTTTATTTTTGGCTAGTTGTATGACGACTTCTACAGCTTCGCGATTTCGACAATAAATAGTTAGTAGATCGTCCCGTTGACTCCGATAACGATATCCGATTCTCCGCCGCCGCCTGTGCGCATGCATCATACGTTATAGGGTACCGTTATCGGGGGTATCGGAATGATTTACTAAAACTCTCGAATATCAGGCAACGGCTGCACCGACGAAGCTTTGCTCTATCTTCGAGGTAAATAGAACTTCCATTGCTTCGCTGAAGAAGCTTAATGCAGAGCGTTAAAGGGGCACTGACACATCAAAATCATATTTTTTTTTATTATCCGAAACGATTGAAAACGGTGCCGGGACATTACCCTCAAAATTCGAAACTTGGGAATTCAGTATTTGTGAATTAAAAAAACAATTTCCAAATGCTGAATTTGAAGTTCCCGCGCGGTCCCCGGCAGTGCAGTCAGTCAAATTTTGCGGTCTCCTGCGACTCGACTTTCTCTCGGACCTCCGCTGACCCGATGCGAGGAGGAGGCGAGCTGGCGGGATAGAAGGGAGCCGGCGCGGGAAAAAACCGGTTTCTTCGCCGACACGCCGATCTGCTCGAGCGCCGCCAAAGAGAGGACACAAATCTAGGAAGGGACATCTCACCGAACTCTGATTTTTGGTATTTCAAAAAGAAGGGCCGTAGTGCGTTCGCAATTGCGTTAAAAAACATGTTTTACGATTGCCATTATTAAATGTTATAGAAATGTCGCCTACAAAGCTTCTAAATTTCCTGATTTTTGACGTCATCGATCATAAGAAGCAAGGAGGTAGCGGCGGGAGATTTAAACGCCAAAAATAAAAAGGCGCGCGCGCGCGCGGAAAATTTTTTTTCGCGATGCGGTTTTTTTTGCGTGTTTATGACTACAACTTGCGTCGTTTTAGACAATAAAAAAATATACGACCTTTGGGGTGTCAGTGCCCCTTTAAGGCGGCGGTCCCACGGCGGCCATCTTGAACAAGCCATTAGTTCAACCACTAGATGGCGGCACTCATCCATGTGGCCAGAAAACAAGCTCGTGGCAGTGATGTTCCTCCTCTGCTCTTAATTTCCTCCTTTCTGCTGCACGCCCGTGCACGTTCAGCGCTCAGCGCGTGCTCCCGCTGACACAAATGCCAGCAAACGTGCCAGTGGTCCTAGCAGTGCCCAGTTCGCACAGAAGCGGAGCCCAGCTAGCTCATCGACCCGATCGAGAGTGCCTAGCTAGGCAAAATTTGTTCTTTGATACTGGCTTTGTACCGCGCTGCAGGGTTGGCAAAGCGATTTCGTTAGAGGCCCACAAGCCAGGAGCTATCGTTTTAACTGTTCAAGAATTAAAAATATAGTCACTCGATCAGTGAAGAATGTTATCAAACGTTAATGAACATATATAAGACATGCCTTGTCAGCATTTCGTGAATGAAAGAGCTTTTGCACGACATAAACGTTTAGATTCATTTTTTCTGTAAGTCAGAGCGCAGCTGACATAACAGGTAAATGAGGCCAATCAAGCAGAGTCAGAAAACACTATGTCACGGAGCTCAACGTCTTATAGCGCGTTTCTTGTCCCCGGTCAAAGCAATCAAGCGCAAACCATGCACCATGGCCTTGCGCTTTTAGTATGCGTGTTTGTGCATTTTGATCTATATGATAAAACAAGCAATAGCAGACTTTTTTTTCAAGACGGGTGTTCAGAAGGGCGCTCAATATAACTCATCATTTGGATGGTAGTTTGATTAAACTTGATTACCAATTATCTGACCTTATAAATAACCAGCACAATATTGTTGAAATAGTACGCCGAGGTCGAAGATTCTGCATGTTCAAGAAAAGAATAAAAGTCTATTTTTAGCCCCAGTAACCTAAACTTAAAATTTGTTAGGCGAGTGGGTAGCAGATTTCTAAGTGCTTTTTATAGTGCTTTTGATATTTTTTTCATTATTAATTAAGTCTATTGATAATTTGATGTTGAAAAAAAATATACCAGCGTCTTACATGTATCTTTATATACATATATCTTCAATGCAACAGAAATGGAGAATTTTACAGCAACGCTGGCATTGTATGTTAATAAATGTGATCTCAATGATGTCGATGTGAATTATTTGTATTTGAAACTTTTGATGACGTTGATATTAATTATTGTGACTACGATGCTTAGCTAATGTCAATTTGATTATTTTATGTATAATTGCTTTTTATGTTTACACTAGTCCTGTACACCGTTGAATGCTGTAAAAGGGGGCTGATGGCCAGGTCAGAAGACTTTTAATGCGAAAAGATTATTTGCCCCACTACGCGAAAATCCGGCGTCGGCGTCCGCGGCATGACCGAGAGCGATGGTACCATAAATGGCCGACGGCGCAAAGAGTAAAAACACGTTAGAAATGCTCAGATTGACGTCACAATTTTCACGAAGGTTCCTATAAACAGAGTAAATGAATGGCTTTGGAAAGAAACTTTAGTACATTTCGGTCTGGATGGGAATCGAACCCGGGCCTCTGGGGTGCGAGACGGGCACGCTTCCCCGACTCCACGGCGGCTCCACGGTCCTGGCTGACTAAGGTGTGCCTAGTGCGTGCGTCGTTGCACACCGTACACGTCACGTCGCAACCATCTGACTGAGGTGATTCAGCATCTGGCTGAATACAAGGTGGTGCTGAACATTGTGACTGGTAGAAAACGCCGACTTGTTATGTCTGATTTACATGATCCGCTTCTGCTTGAAACGATCAGTTTCGGCATCAAGCACCGCAGTTTCCGTCAACAATTATTTTGCAGCACGAGGGACCTCGCAACTGAAAATAGCGAGCAGAATCTCATTAGGAATCTTTAGGCCATTCACAAAAGCTATGCGATGGTAGCGGGAACCTGGTGGAGCTCGAGCGACCGACCGCTCTGCAGAGCCCGGCCACCCTCTCCCTCTTACCGGCGGCCGGGCCGCTGAGTCATGGAGAGGGATTCTCTGTGGGTGGCGTTCCTTGAAACTATGGCGCGCGCCAGCCAATAGGAATGCATTCATCAAATCGCTGTTACAGACTACAGGCTTTGCTCCATAGGACAGGGAAATTTAGGTGCCGTTTGGCGCCGCTTCAAAAGCTGATAACGCCGGTTGGCTCAATGAAACAGTTAATGCTTTCGCATTAAGAAAACAAAATAAAAAAACCGGCAGGCCAAAGCATTCACGTTATTTAGCCACTCCTTCCAGAAGGTATGTGCGGACAGCGAACCTGCGGCTACCGAAGAATGACACTCTTTATTTATTGCAAATAAACGAAAAGTTTGACTAATAAACTTGATGAACGCGTCATTGAAAACAACCGTATAAGTGAATATTCGAAGGATTTAAAGCGCGTGGTGCGCTAAATTTACCACTCAAATAACGTGCGCAAGGTGGGTGGTTCGGAAACGCACAAGAAACAAAACAAAAACGCGCGAGCGTGTCGAATTGGGACACATTTTTGTGACGAAGTGACGAGGCGCCGGAGTGCCTCTCGCGCCAGCTTCTCGTGCAAGCCGCTCCCATAATCTGCTCATGATCGTGATCACGATCGAAGCAGGTGGACATCCGTTTATTCTAGCTAATGCTATGTTCACACTACTAAAGCCGCTCAATCTGTTTACGTTTGTCCTGCATGTAGCATCAAATGCGTCAGTGCACAAGGCCCGTGTCTGGTGCGGCCCTTGGAAGGTAATGGCGGCGCAGCGCTGAATTGAGCGGCCCTTTGGAGCGAATGGCCGCTCGTGGCACGTGTCTGGTGTGTTTCCACCCCAATGATTGGCGGTATTTGACCAAAAAAATGAAAACGCCTTTATCAAGGGGATTTACATCTGCCTAAAGCCCCTGGATGTGTTTGCGCTTGTTTTCCAAGTAGCGTAAAACAAGCCAGAGCGCAAGGCCCGTGCCTCGAGAGACCCTTGGAAGCAAATGGATGCGCAGCACTGAAATGAGCGGCCCTTCCTTGGAAACGAATGGTGGCGGAGCACCCTCCCGTGGCTCTCTGTAAGTTGTCTAGGAGTAGAGTAACATTAAAACTGAAAATCTCAAATCCCTCCAGGATGGCGAACAAAACAGAACCAGCGCGGTTGGAAAGCTGGAACCTTAAAAAAAATTGTTTGTTAAAAATCTTGAAGTGAAGGGAAAGAAATTCCCCTTCGTCGTCATCATCAGATGGAGTTCAATATTTGCACCTTTCGTGGTGTCGGAACATGGCGGGCAGCATTGAATAGCTTATTTATTGGCACTAGGTGTTTTCGAGAACTTGCTCGCGACCCTTGTGACGCGCTTCTCGTTTTCTTTCTTTTTTTCTTGCAAGATTAACTGACTCACTGCAAGAACGAGGAAGTAGCGCGAGGAAATATTTGATAAAAGAATCCTCTGCGTCAGGGACAGAATCAGCGCCACTTTGCCTGAACTACTCAACCTCGAATTTCAGCCACCTTTCAAAAGATGGCGCAAGTGCGCGTCGTCTGCTACAACATAGGTTATTTTTATTATTTAGGACATTTAGTATGCTTTAAAATAATTACAATCATAGAAAGTGATTTTAATTAGAACGATAAAAGCTCTAATTAAAGAAACGTTATTTAAATAGCTGTCCTCTTCTTTGAAACCGGTTTCTTGCGTACAGAGTCAAGCTTCAAAATAGTCCCATGATTTAAAATTATTTTAAACAAATCTGAATATGAATACAAAAAAATCACGCTTCAGGTGAACTAGCTCAGTTCCTCTAGCATACAATTAAACAAAAATGAGATCAGATGCCAGAACGCTGTCTGAGAAAACCAAGAACGCGTTAAGGGAATTCTTTAAAATTTTATCACAATCAAGTTGGGTTTACAAAAAAACGGGTGGCGTTGCACTTCTAATATTTTGTATTAAGAGTTCCTATATTTACCAGGAGCATGCTCTTAAATGTCGTTGCTGCGTTATGTTGTGAAACTGAGTTACGAGACTTCAAAATTGCATAAAAAAGGCTCTTTTTGAATAAATATTAAAAAATGTGAGTGTGCTAATTCAGAAAAACACGTATGCAGGGAACTAGACGAGTCCTTCATCTTTTAATAAAAAAAATAAGAACGCGTCTTGGATGCATTACAAGTCTAGAAACTTGGAATGCACAGAGGTATGTCTTTGAAAATATCAAAACTTGCACTTTTTGTTTTCTTATTGTGCGTTAAGTTTTAAAGCATGCGTATCATATTTTGCACTAAAAGAGTAATGATGAATTGGCAATTTATTTGCAATAAGAACGAAATACGTAACACGCGCACAGACGCGACATTTGCGCCGCAAACAGGAGTGTTAGCACAGCTGCCACCGGTATTATGGTTGGGGCCGTGGGACCGCCGCCTTAAGGCATTCGTGAGCAACAATATGGCACTCCCACCCAGTACCTCAGTTCAAAGGGTGTTCAGCGTAGCAATCGAGATCTTCAGTAAGAAATAACGCCAAATGTCTGACGAGATTTGCGAGAGCCAGCTGTTGCTCAAAATACTCAAGGTCAATAAATGAAACAGGTGGCAACAATAAGTACTTGAATAACCCTCTTCCCTTTGTTTCTTACTCGAGGAAAATAATGTTGAAAGTAACGCCACAAGAGTAACAGATTACTTTTTGGCGTAATGGTCACTTTTATTGGAGGGTAACTGTAATTGTAATTAAGTACAATTTAGCCTTGAGTAATTGTATATGTAATTCTTTACTATTTTTCAGTAACCTGCTCAAGTCTGCCACACGCACTCTCTTTTGTGTGCTGCTCATCCATCGAATTTTTGCGCCTTTGCAAATTTGTATGCAGTTTTTCGGGAAAATAAAGTACACGCTCTAGTTCCGCAGGTACAATTTTATTCAAATAAACGTTAATTCAATGAAGTTTATAAAAATGAGCACCAAAGAAGAGCTCTATACTAATGTTTCTAACTAAATAAAACACGGCGAACAGTTACGTTTGCACACGAACGCTAATGTTAACACAGATGAAACAGGCATTGAAGCCTGTTTCATCTGTGGTCGGAGGCGAACATTATCTAGGCCTCAAATTGCATGCGACTTGGTAAATAATCACGACGTTCACTTGACAGCTCACACGGGCAGCTTCCTTTCTCAGAGGAGCACACCCAATTTCTTGCGTGCAAAGCCTTTCGACGCGGGTCATTGTGTCCCCTTATCCGGTAGAAGACTTATGTGACCTTCGTTTTCCGAAGATCGCTTTCTCTTTCCTGGCCGCAACAAGCACCCTTTTCGCTCTTTCCCAACCCGGAAACTAGTCCTGCACGTCTAGCTTTTTTACATGAGGTGCTTTTTGCCGAGAAAGCACGCCTCATAGGGATTTCCCCGAAATTGGTTCTTTGTTAGCGAGAAGAACCCTTTAGCTCATTTGGCTCCTTTTTTTCTGAGAGTGTAGAATTACCAACTCATTGGCAATCAAAAAGGAGCGTAGATCTTTTTTAAATGTAGTTTGGTTTACAGTAATTATAACATTATTGCCGACTGCATTTAGAAGCTGGGGAACCTGAAAATTGATCATTTGTTTTCCGTAGTTAGTCCTAATAGATGGTAGTCTGTATGTCCTCATTGTCCTTAAATTATATTCAGACAAATTTGCAGGAATGAGGTCAAAGCCGCTTACTCCGTTTTTATGAATATGCTGCCCAAGCTTATAATGGTAAAGCTTAGAAAGAGGAAGGATATTTAATTTGTCAAATAGGCTTTCGGCTTCACTACCGTGATTCGAGTTGGCCATTATTCTTAACATACGTTTTTGTAAACTCATAAGACCATTATAGTTGGTTTTTACCGTGGTGCCCCAAACTAGTAAACAGTAGTGAAGTTTTTGATAAAAGAGGGTGTAGTATATTTGTACCTTCAACCAAGTCGGTAAGAGGTCTTTTGTCTTATAAATTATTCCTATTGTTCTAGAGAGGTCACTTTTTATATGCTCAGTTTGTGTTGTCCAGGATAGTTTTTCACTAAACCATACTCCTAGGAATTTGCAATCAGTTATACGGTCTATAATGCAGTTGTTTATTGTCAAACATGGCAGTTTATTGATTTTTTTATTTTTTGGCATAAATAACATATATTTTGTTTTTGCAGCATTTAATTGCATTTTATTTATGTCGAGCCATCTGTTTAAATCTCGTAGGTAGTTATTAGCTTCTTGCTCTATTTCATCTACGGATGTACCAGAAAAAAGAGACTAGTATCATCAGCATACATGACTAAGTTTGGAGAAACTGAGATGTTTACAATGTCGTCTAAATAGATTATAAAAAGCAGAGGTCCTAATACCGATCCCTGAGGGACCCCATATTTAACGGTTTTACGATCAGAATGGATGTCATTGATTTGTACGAACTGCTCGCGATTTTGTAGGAAACTCTTTATTAAATCCAATGCTTTACCCCTAATGCCATAGCGGGGAAGTTTTTGTAGTAGGATGTCATGATTGATACTGTCAAATGCTTTTCGAAAATCTAAGTATATGCCAAGAGTAAGAAGTTTATTTTCAATGTTATTTAAAATTTTATCTTTTATATCTAACAAGGCATCTTCTGTTGACTTACCCTTTTGAAATCCGTACTGAGCTGTAGATAGAACTGAGAATTTTATTAGGAAAGCTTGAATTCGACTGTTTATTAATTTTTCAAAAACCTTTGATAGTACGGGGAGAACGGAGATTGGACGGTAATTGCTAATATCCTTTCTATCGCCATTTTTATGAATGACAGTTACTCTCGCAGTTTTTAAGGCATGTGGGAAACTACCTGTTTCAAATATAAGATTCATGATATGTTGCAAGGGCTCACTTATAATGTTAGATACGTATTTGATCGGTTCGGCTTTTATGTTATCATCCCCGCAAGCGCTTTTATTTTTTAGTGATTTTATGACAGCCTCAACCTCAAAAGAAGTGACAGGATTCAGCATAATAGTATGTTCTAGGTGGGCTCGTGGAAAAATGCTCGATGACGTGGTATTCGGGCGATTGGATGCACCAACGTTTATAAAATAATCATTGATTGCATCTGCCATGTCACGTCCACTGAAGACGCTTGACCCAATCTGCAGTTCATTAAGGGGCGTATGGTTAGAATTGGGCTTGATGATAGTGTTTAAAGCGTTCCAGGTACGCTTAGGATCATATTGAATGTTATTAAACTTGCTGACGTGGTAATGCGATTTAGCTTTTTTTATGTCACGGTTCAGTGCATTTCTAAATTGCTTATATTCTAGTAGTACGCAGTTATCCCTACATTTTTGAAATTTTTCGAACAGTCTATTTTTCTTGTTGATGCGTTGCAACAATTCTTTCGATATCCATGGTTTTCTACGCTTACATCGCCGTGTTCTAAATTGTTGTAGAGGAAAAGCTGCGTCATAGCACTTCTTAAGAGCTGTCAAGAAAGCGAAATAGGATTCATCAACATCTTGACTAGTCATCACACTGTCCCAGTTAGTATCAGAGACCATTTTGTGAAATGCCTCTATGCTATGTTGATTGATCTTCTGAAAAAATTTAGTTCCTGGTTGAGGTAAATTATGACTATTTCTAAAATGTGATAGAAAGCAAAACAAGGGGAAATGATCGCTCATATCGGCAAGAAATACTCCAGGCACAGCGTTGCGATTGGTTAATATTTGTAATGCAAACATCAATAAGCGTGCTGCTCTGTAACGTTACTCTTGTTGGAACACTTATCAAGTTCTTGCACCCATAGGACTCTATTATATTATTAAGTTGACGTTGATTGCTAGTGTCAGACAGTAAATCAATATTGATGTCTCCCATTATTATTATTTTGGTGTTTTGATGCAAAAGATATGTGAGCATGCTTTCAAGAGTGGAACAGAATTTCGCAAACTTTCCGGTGGGGGGGCGATATACCACTACGAAGCATGTGTCACGGTGTTGCGCAGCAAGACATTCAATGTCAGCAGTAGATACAGAGCATTTATCAATTTCGGTCATTTGTAGCGCTGACTTGTGATAGATAGCAACACCGCCGCCGGGCTTGTTATCTCGATCGATATGTAGGCATGTATAGCTGGGGAATTGCACTGGTAATGTTTTGGCTGAATACCATGTTTCTGTAAACATTAGTACATCGAACTGAATTTTAAGGGGCGTCAAAAATATCTCGATATCGTCTTTTTTATTTTGCAAGCTTCTTGCATTCATATGAAAAGTGGAAATGCCAACTTTATCAACAATGTCAAGTTTGTTAAAGGTGTCTGTGTTGTAATAGCCACAGGGCACTTCTGGTTCAGGAAAGTTGAAATCTACGTCTGCCATGGCGTCCTAAGTAATTTTTGCAATGTCTGATACAGTTTTTATATCTATAATCCCAGAGTTTTCTGCTTTTCTAGCGTACACCTTTCCGTTCTTTGTCCATACAAATTTCCAGTTCTTGTTCTTTTTTGCCTTGATTGCTTCACTCAAGAGCATCTTGTTCAACATAGTGAGATGTTCATTTACAAATATTGGAGACGGTTGACCGGGAATATCGATCATCGTGGAAGTTAATCGTTTCTTTTTAGCAGCATAAAACACTGCGTCTCTTTTGTGGCGTGTGGTGAACTGCACTAGGATATGCTGCTGGCCGGGTTTTTTAGTGGGCACTCTGTGACAGGTGTCCACGTCTGGTAGCTCTAGAGGAACCGACAGTGCTTCAGACACCCGTTTCACCACATCACGAACATGTTCGTTTGGGCTGAGAGGGATACCTTTTATTTCCAAGTTCTTTAGTCTGCTGTACTGCTCCAGTTCAGCAATTCGGTTCATCGATTCCTCTAGGTTGTTCCTCAGTTCCTTGTTCTCGCCGAGTAATTTCTGATTTGCGGTATTTAGCTGGCCTAACTGTGCCTTGATGCTTTTTAGCTCTCCGATGGCGACCTTAAACTCATCAACTGATTTGGAGCAAAAATCGGTGCTCTCCTTTAGGTCGGCGATTTCCGACTTTAGTTCCTTCTTCAGCTCATCTATGGCAGTTAAAACTGTGCGCGTATCCATTTTTAGATTTTCCTTTAGGAACAAGCGTGGGTTAAGAACAACAAAGATGCATAGACATACAATCAAGAATAAACAAAAGTAAAACAGTTTGCTGTAGTTGTGCAGTCCAGCGGTTACATAGATATAAGCATACTCGTGCCTCTTTGGGTTAACATACCTGACGGCAAAAGACAGTGTTAGCCCTGTTGCGTGGGCCGCTGGACTGCGCTGTTCTCTGGATCGGCAGCTGCTTTTGTGCCCACGACTCGTCAGTAGGTGTCGTTGCAGTGAAACCCGTGGATGCTGACTGTGGCTCCCATATCCGATGCGTCACGCTTGCTGGCACTATCTGTATAAACATGAAGTCTTGTATAAAGTATAAGCATGAAGTCTTGGCACTATCTGTATAAACATGAAGATAACCATCAGACTTATTTTGCAGTTCACCAATCTCTTGCTTAATTACAGCATGGGGAGAAATGTCATGCTTGTTGAACTTCGAACGAGACCAGTCGGAGTGAACTCGCTGTGTTCTTCAAGCTGGAATACTGTTCACTTCCCGAACGAAGTCGACCTGGTCCAGGAAAGGCGCAGAGAAGTGTGAAGATGTTCAATGCTGAAGATTACTGGTGTTACAATGCTTGGTATATTTTTAAAATGTAAAATAACCTAGACTTCGTAAGTGAATAATAAGTGAAATGCTCAGGGTTGGCCAGGAACTTGTAAGCATATGTGAGACAAAGATATGTACGTCGTTTGTTCAGTGACAACTCACTGGATTCTGCGTAAAAACTGAGGACGGGGGCCGCCCGGAAAGCACCTGTTGCCAGTCGCAGGCCGAGATGGTGAACTTTACCCAACAACTTAAGGGCAGAGTGCCCAGCTGATCAAAACACTACCACATTGTAGTGAAGACGGGATCGTACAAGGGCGTATTAAAACAGCGGGATATAATTTCTATCAGACCCCCAAGACTTGTGAGATAAAACTTCTATAAGGTTTGGGAACTGGAGGCATTTTTGCGTCAGCACGTGTTAAGCTTTCTATCAAATATTAGACCAAGAAATCGGTGCTGTTTCCTAACAGGAAGATGGTTCCATTTAATTCTACGGATGGATTCAAAGCCCACGGAGCAAGGAAAGAGGCACACAGATTGTTGTTGAGGCAGAGAACATTAGAACATCTTCGTCGGCGGACTTGGACATTGTGTTTATGTGCTAACACCAACTGGCACTAACAAGCCTTTCAAACGTTTTCCCGAGCCAGCTCGTCGGTGTAATTGGGCGGTAGCTTGATGGTTGTGAGGGGCCTTTATTGGGCTTTAAAAGGGGATTATACTTGCATATTTCCAAGCATGATAGGCAAACATGCCTTCTTCCACAACATATATTCTTTTGTATGAAAAATGCATGTTTCCCTATCAGGCTTGCCTTGAAAGCTCTATCCTGTTTTAATATTAAAATAAAAACAAACAGGATAAGGTTTTCAAGGGATTCTGGAGAAAGGTGGGGAAACATTTCATAATGAATTTCATCAAGCCCTGGGGCAGAAAGCTTTGTTACATTAAGGGCCATCTCAAGCACGCATCGCGTAAATGTTTGGTTATAAGATGCTGAATTTCCTCCCGACATAACAAGCTGTTGTCCCTTCGCATGAGCTTTTAAATGTCCGAAGGTAACATCCTAGCTGGCCGAACTAGGTGAATTATAAAAATTGTTCCACGAGTATGTTACCAATGTCTTTCAGTAACGAAGAAGGAGCGTTCAACATTGGGATATCAAAGCGCCTATAATCCCCATTTATTACTTTCTTATATCTGCCGCAGTCCACTTTGGCAGGGACAAAACCAGTTAAAGAAGAAAGATACTTCATCCACGGCTTCCGCTTTGCATGCTTCCTAGTCCATGGAGCCCTTTCGTTTTATCGCTTGAAATCAACAAGGTTGCGCGAAGTGGGATATCTGCGAAATTTGCCCCATGCCCTATTTTGATCTGCCCGGGTTGTGGCACACTTTTCGTTCCAACAAGGTTTGCATTTTTGGGGTACATTACAGACGTTTGTGGAATGGAGAGCTGAGCAGCCCTTAGTATCTGCTCCGTAACATGTAGATGTGCGTTCTCAGGTGGCATAGAAGACTCGAAAGGTCTTAAGTGGAGTGAGGTTAAAAGCACCCAGTCAGCTGTGTCTAACTTCCACCTAAGGGCACGCTTTAAAAAATTAGGGAAAGATACGGTAATTCTAAAAAAACTGGATAATGATCACTTCCAAACGGGTTATGAAGATCCTTACCGGAGGAGCAAGGAAATAATGAAGGTGAAGCCATATAAAGAACAATGAATATAAATGTATTGCGTGCCGCACTAAAACCTTTGCTTTCTCTCGTTTAGATGGCAAATCCCAGAAGACAAAAAAACGTTGAATCACACTACCACGGGAGTCTTGACGGGTACGATCCCACATGGTATGATAAACGTTAAAATTACCCAAAATTAAAACGAGAAGGTCGCGGGAGCTGTCCTACAAGTTCCCGCAGCTTTTGAAGGTTCAAAGGATCATTAGGCGGCAAGTGCCAAAAAGTAGTTGTTACGAGGCGGTTCAGAAAGAGATGTACTGCAACACCTTCCAGTGGCGAGCAGAGGGGAACTTGAGAGTAAGCAACTCCATTCGGCACGACCACCGCAACACCACCAAAAGGTGTAGAAGTGGGACGACCTTTTCTAAAAACCTGATGATGTCTTAAAATGTTAAAATATTGGGCTGAAGTTGGGCTTCTTTCAAGGCGAGAGCGATGGTTCGAAGCTCATTCATAAAATACTTGACATCATCAATATTTCTTAAAATACCGGGACAGGTATATTGCATAAAATAAAACTTTGTCATCTATAAAAGGTGTGTAAATATACAGGGTGTTTCACGAGAGACGGACGAATTCAATATTGCAAAAACTGCGCGTCGTAAAAAAGAAAGGTTTGTGTTGCTTTGGTCCTGGGCCAGGTGGCTATTTAAGAAAAGTATTACATTCCGGGATCTTTACATTGTTCACTATTTTTGCGTAATTAACGTTTTTAATATCGGGTTTAAGGGCATGGTTTTGATTAGAAAATTGCTCAGCATCATCGAAAAACGCTAAATCAACAAATCGCAGAACGAAAGAAGGCACGCGAAGCATTTTACGACTTTCTGAAGAACCACTCAAAATCGACGGGTTTTTAAGTTTCGGTTTGCTATCGGAACGTATCTCGGCCCTGGTAGCACGGCGCCCCGTGAAGAACTAGTGCAACCAACCTCTGCTGCGATGTCATCGCTCGACGCAGCAGAGGCTGGTTGCACTATCTCTCCACGCACAGCCAGAAGTGGGTGGGCGAACCCACATCACTCAATCACTCAGGGTCCGTGGTGACGTCACTCACCAAACACCTGCATTCATAGGTGCCCCCTGCGGGATATCGGGCAATGTAGAAGTCGTAATTCGGCACATGCCTACAACTCTCGATTCGCATGTAAAGGACACCACCTACTTCCTCAGGGATATAATTAGTGCAATGCATGTACTGAAAGGACCAGATATTGTAACCCTGGACGTTTCTTCACTGTACACGACGCAATGAGAGAATCGCTTTGTTAAAAGACATGTACGAGTCCCGAGGGAAACCAGATAGCCCAGATAGTCATGCGATTGCGACCCAACACGGCTTGTTTTAGAACAAAATGTATTTGAATATAACAGTGAATATTTTAGACAGGTTAGTGGTACCCCTGGGCACCAAGATGGCACCCAGCTATGCCAACATTCTTTACGGGAAAGTTGGATTCAAACGTTCTGTGTCATTACCCATTAAAACCCCTACGGTACAATAGGTTTATAGATGATATATTTAAATCTGGACACACAGTAAGATGGACATGCATGACTCCATACTTGATTGCAACGCTATCCACCCGCACATCCGTTTCACTCCCTTCTACTTTCAAACCGACATTCACTTTTTAGACGTGATCATTTTAAGAAAGGATAGAACATTAACAAAAAAGATTTATCGCTAGCCAACAGATCGGCAACATTATAGATTTTTCGATTTGTATATCAAGGATACTACACACTTCCTCGGGAATTTATTAAATATACATATACCGAAAGGATCATATATTGTAACCCTGAACGTGTCTTAATTGTACACGAACGTCCCACACTACGACCAGTTGTGTGGGACCAGTCTCTATGGTAAATAACAATGGAATTTATCTCAGTGATGATGAGGATGTTGAATTGTTCTTTGACGCATTTTCTTCCGTGTTTAAAATATTTTACAAATATAAATCGTCCGCTCCAGATATTTCAACCCTGTCAGTGCCACCTACGCATCCAATTACTCTTACAGAAAACGGCATTAGCAAGTTAATGGACGCGCTCTAAACGTCGTCGTCACCAGGAGCGGAAAATATCAACAGCAAAATATTGAAGATAACTAAACCGCTGTCAGCTATTTTTTTAACATCATTATTTTAACAATCTTTAGAGGCCGGTGATGTTCGCGGTGACTGGAAATAAGGTAAGGTCGTTCCGGTTGACACATGTAGCGATGCGCACTTTGCTCTAAATCGCGGGTCCATATAATTAACTTCTGTAGGCTGTAAGCTCATGGAACATGTCATTCATTCAAAAGTTATGCAATACCTGGAACATATAAAGTTCTTTTTCCCCAATCAACATGACTTTAAGAAACACAGTTCATGCAAAACATATCTTGTCGCTTTCTGTCACGATATTCATTTTCTCTAGAAACTGTTCAAGTTGATGCCATTTTTCGATTTTCCGTCAAGCACACCGCGGTACCACCATCGTCTAAAATTACGTAAACCTACGCATTTGGATCCATCACCGAGTTAAAATAAAAGGCTAACGATATACCGCATTCGCAATTTATGACTTTAACGAATGCAAGCTAGAAAACAACCATTGGTTTTGTTGTCGTTTTTTTTAACGCAGGCTTCAAGAAACACTTTTTATTTGAGGACATCACTCGAAACCGAAGTTACTGGAGAAGAAGGCCAGGCTCGGCATAGCAATATCCAGATTTGAACTTAAACTTAGTGAACTGTGTTCCGTATTATTCGCTTCGTTTGTATTTCCAGGCTCAACAGAGCGTGACTGATTCTCTTGTTTTCCGCATTGCCAACTTAGTCGGGACATGTCTAAGCGGAATTGATCCTGACGACAGTAATCCTGAAGACCCCTGCGTCAAAACAGTAAGAAGCTCAATATTGTCTATTGGTTTGGGTGAATATCTACAGCATTTGAAACTATTAGTCATGTCTCGTTAATATAAACCCCGCTAATATGGGTATTGTTCCGCTATATAGACAAATATGTTAAATACTCCCCACCCAGTTTTACCTCGTTAATATTGAACCACTCACTCCGGACTATGAACAGATAGTTCGAAGAAAAATGGGTAAGTAAATAATTGTTTTGTCGTTTTTGTCTCGACAAGCTTTCCAAAAACTCTCCACAAATGCCAACAACACAAAAAAAAACACAAAAATACTTTAGTTAAACTCTCGGCGCCATTTCAAGGCTGCCGAATTCTCCGTAGCACCATTTATTTTCTTCTTCTGCTTCTTCTTCTCGGGTGAAAGTGTACATCCAGAGCCTCACTGCTGTTTCTTGTAGGTGGTCTTTCTACAGACAGATAGAACCAGGGCATTGAACACTGGCTCTGTTTCTCAGGGGTTTCCGTTCAAATGAGTCACTTGCACTTCTCTTCCTTTGTATGTTTCGAATCAGAGAAATATACCCGCTCCTCAGAATCTCGCAGGTTATCAGCAAACATCTCGCAGGACATATGGTCTCACCAGTTTCCTGGGTCGACGTCATTTCGTTGTAGAAAAAGACAACACGGAGAGATTGCAAGGTCAACTTTGTTTGAATTGAAACGGGACGTGCAACATTTGACGTTTGAAGAACTTTGGGCACTTATAAGAAATACGTCGACGATGGCGCTGGCCGGCAAAGCGACCGCATAAAAACGTTCGGACGCTTATAATTCGCTCGTATTCAATACTAATTTATACAGGAGAGCATGAAGCTCACCAATAATTAAAGGGGCAACGATTTTCACGTTGACAGAATTAGCAACTTGTCATTTGTATATTATTTGCATTGCCACGAGTGAGAGGAAACCAGAGGAAACTTATACGATTCTTAAATGCCCTATACCCTATACGATTCTTAAATGCAGGGTGGCGAGGCAAGAAGGGTGCGTCCATAGCCGTAATATATTGTAGCTCCTGAGCGCTCAGCCTTTTGTCGGTGTTTGTCCCTTTTTCTTTTTTAAACATGCCTTCCCTTGGCTAAGTTCGCTGATAACGATAAAAACCCATTATCGCACCCAATTGAACGCTGGCGACCGATGACACCGCCTGACAAAGCGTGTCTACCCAAACGTCCCTGCTTTTTGTCTTCTGATCCTTTTGGACATATTGTTTCTCATCTGTGCATTTGTTGGTGCCCTCGTATACAAACAATAACCTCAAATGGTCACAGGAAGGCCGCCGTCTGCAGAAAGAAGACCGGCCGCTGTAAAAGTGAAATGGGATAGCAAAGCAAAAAATCACTCATTGCGAAAACGAACCAGTGATGCGTCGGATTTGTGGCATGGATTCTATTTTTTATCTCCAAACCTGTCAGCTGATTTCCAACAATAAATGTAGCACGATAGACAAGTCGAACAGTGTGTGTGTCATCGTATACAATGCAAAAGTATTTCACTACTGAAATACAAATAGATTTCGCAAATGCATCTTGGTAAAGAAGTAGAGATACTCAAAAGTGCCCCTCAGATTATATCGCAATACTTTCATTTTGAGATGTTGCCTTGATCGTAACTCCTCATTCGTTTTACATTGCTGCAGACGCCAGTTACTTGTTTACACATATGCACTCTAGGCCTGTGTGGAGGCTGATGCTTTGGCCTTAACTGCAACAAATAATACCATTTGACAAGAGCAAACAGGTTTCGGCCTTCTACATTAAAATATGTTGTGCTTTTTTACCTAACGCAAGACGAGAACACCCCAACGGCACCATGTGTCCTCTACACCAAGCAAGAGCTGAACGAAGCAGACTTTCATCACCTTGTTGCGGATCGTGAGCGCTTGTTCTTTGTTTTTAATGCAGAAGACGGGCAGTGCATGTTGTTGACAACATTTTGGCTGTTCAGCATCCAGTACGAATGCAAGGCCTCCAACACGCTGGTTGCTCTGGAGGGGCTTTTCCTTGTCATGAGCGACACAACTCCAAAGGCAGTCGTAATTAAATTTTTGAACAAAGTTTGCAGACTGGTATGTGGTTGAAGAGATGTTTCGTGAGCCATTCTATAAGTGTTTAAATCACTTTTCTTGCCAGTATAATCAGGTTCATTTTTATTTTGGTTACAGAACGTATGGAAGAAGGTTTTATGGAGGTATTTTTTCTTTTTCTCTCTTAAAGTGCTAAGCACTTTCAGTGATAACTTATGCTCATCTCCTGTAGGCGAGGTACTTAGGATTCAGCTGTACAAGTTCCTCTTCCATAGTCGTCTTCCAGAACTTTATAATTTTCCTTGTACGTGAGCAAGAGGATAGCGTCTTCTCCTCAAACATTTGCTTTCTTGCCGTAGAGTGCAAGTTCATTCTGTGATATTTTTCACTACATGTTTGAAGATAACATTTTTTATCTCATGAATTGGCATACATTGTATTTTTCATTTGTATCTTAGGGTTCTATAAATGTTTAATTTAACACATTCTAATTGAAGTCATAATGAGCTTCACTTACTGAATTACTTCTGTGGTTCAGTCAAGGGCTAGATCACTTCTCTCTACCCTGCTTCCAATTAGCAAACAGATGCACATTAGGAGACAAGTGATAAGCGAAGCGTGTTTCCTGCAATTCTGTGAGACAAACAAAACATTTCGCTTGATCTCCACACAGGAAGGCTCCACATGCTTCGTTTCTGGCAACCCATGATGCTTAGAATAATTCAGCCGTGCAGTACAATGCTTGGGGCCACTGCTTGCTCACTTAGAGTTCGAGAAAGGGGGCGCCGTAGCACTACCAAATTGCCCTCAGGGGATGTGGCTCGCAAGGAGCTCTTTTGTATTATTTCATGAAGTGAGTTGTGTTCAGTGGGACTCATTATTTCTTTATCACGTGCCTCAAATGTGGTGATTTGGCAATCCCCCTAAGTGAAAAAAGTGTAAATGGGTTCAGTAAACATACGCTGTAAATCATATAATAATAGTATAAAGATATGCAATACCTTATATGATTTTCGTACAATGTAAAGTTATGATATGTGTATTGGACACATTCCTATAAAGTTTTCACTGGGCCTATATTTCATTTCACCCTTCGTCCGAGCGCGGCGGACTCTACCAGCCAATTTGGCGTCGAGGGAGTGTCATCTGACCTTGAACACCACGTAACCAAAACGTCGCACGATGCTCTCCCGCGCCGGATTGGCTGGGGTGGCCCAGCATTCACTCGGCCACCCCAGCGGGCGCCCATTCCATGCCAAGCACCCTTCGCCAAGGGTGTTTAGAAAGCACACACTATGAAGGGTGCTTGCCTGAACACCCTAAGGGTGTTAGCCCTGGGACAAACTGATTTACACCCTCTAGGGTGTAAACACCTTTATTGTGCAGGGAACAGAACTGTGTATAGAGTAACAAGTGCATAGATCACGCGATAAGTCCTTTCTTGAGCGAGAACAAGCTTTGTGTCAGTTATATTGTAGGACATTCGGGGGAGGGGTGGTTTATTTATAAACAAAAGTCCTTTTATTTATGTGACTGATTTCTCGAAATTGACCGGCAAGAACTCTTTGTTTTTAGCGTTTTTTGAGTACAGGATTTAAAGTGAAGGGTGATTTTGATATATGCTCCGAACGATGCAAATTCGCACGTTTATTTTTTTAATCATCCCCGCAGGGGGCACCTGCATCAGTAGGTGTTTTGTGAGTGGCGTCACCACGGACCCCAAGACATGTAGGTTCTCCCACCCACGTCTGGCAGCGAGCGGCATTCCCGTGTCCGTTGAAAAGGGCATCCTGGCGATTGAGTCGAGCCCGGGGTAGGCTTGGATCGTTCCGAGCCCCCGAGTGATGAAATGCATCCCTTTGGACCCTGCTTCTCGTAGATGGGAGTCCTGGTATGGCCTGGCAAGCATGATCCGTTCAGTCGCCTATTGTATTACTGTGTCTATTATCTTTCACTTTTTCCCACTTTCAGACCGCAGCTCTTAGGCGCCCGTTTCCGGCTTGAGCGGCGTCGGCGTAACCGTAAGGTCACGTGACCCCCAGGTTGCGTGACCCCCACAGGTCACGTGATCCCTATGTCACGTGACCCCTAGGTCACGTGACCCCCCACCAACGAGATCACGTGACCCCCAGGTCACGTGACCCCCCCCCCGAGGTCACATGACCCCGTGAGGGGAGGAGGAAAAGGAAAGGTATACCCTCCCCTCAGTACGCTTCCCTCCTCCTCCTCAAGAGCTGCGCTCCAATTCGGAATTACAGGGAGTTGTAAACGGCTTTAAATTTTTTCTTTCTTCTTTGTGGCGGGGGCCAACCTTGGGTGGCAATGGATTTTTTATCTAGAATCTCACTTGGGTATGATGTTTGGGCAAGCGCTGGTAGGGTAGAATTCTCAGGAAAGACTTTGTTTGTTATGAGGTGCTACCTACTTCCTTGTTGGGCTCGATAGTGGGTGGCGCGCCACACAGACTGAAGACCTTCCTATTTCCTACGGGTCCAAGTCAAACCAAAAATCCTGATCGGCCCTTGAAACGATTCTGGACCGAAACAATGCTACCTAATATCTTATCTCCAGTTCAGAATAGCTTCACCCGTTTATTTGTGATGCATTCTGAACAAGCTGGAAATCCTTTAGTAAGGTTTTTATCCTTCCTGATTTACAAGACTCTTGAAAACCTAATTTGCAAGGACGTCAAAGCCAAAAACTGTTATCTTCTGCCTTACTTGCGAAGGTTAAAAACAGCGTCTAAAGTGATGTCCTTCTTGAGCTGAACAAAATATCAGACAACATATGTGTATGTCACCCTTCACCATACGTTGACTTTTTGTCAGGGAGTTATCTCTGTGAACGACCTGCTTTAGTCATGTGACGAGGAGATCTTGGAAAGCCTGCCTGGTCAAGGAGCCACTGCGGTGCGGCGAATCTGATACGAAGAGATGGAACCGAAACACATACAAATCATGCGATCCTCATATTTTCTTCTTCCGTGTTACCTGAGAGCATCAAGGCTGGCTTCTTCACTGTAAGGTTCGTCCCTATATACCGAACCTTAGACGTTTAAATGCCAACAATTTTGCCATAGTTAGTTTGCCTGCCAAGAAAAGACGACATGCTCAAAGTGTAAAAGCCAGCTGACACTTGCGGGGGTACTACTCTCAAGTGTGTCAACTGCTAAAGTGCCCATCCTACATACTTTAAGTCAGAAGAAAAAAGCTCCACGTGTCACTGCCTCAACTCATCTGACTTTGCTTGAGAGCAGTTAGTCACTGCACTAAACCACACAGTTTTGCATTGACTTTAACTTAGCTGAATACTGGGCCATCTCAGTTTTATGCACTGTAACTGTCGGGGTCTCCTACAAAATATAGATAATATATATTACATCCTTAGTGAATTACATGTATTAGCTATAGCATTACAGGAGACGCATTTGACTTCCAGACATACGCAGGTTTTACGGAACTATCATGTTTTCCGCAGAGATCGATCGTCATCTTACTCATCCGGTGGGGTAGTAGTTGTGCAGAAGGGAGTAGCGTGTTCGGAGGTGTCTCTTAACACGCCACTCGAGACTGTGGCTGCGCGAGGTCTTACTCACCGTCTAATCACTGCTTTATTGTTGTACCTCCCACCGCACGATCTTATACACATGAATGAGCGCATTGCCCCATTTCAACAACTCTTCTTAATACTGGGCGATTTTAATTCGCATAACACTGTGGGGAAGCGCACTAGTTGATTCTCGTGGAGGAATCATTGAACGACTTTTACTGTCATTACATTTATGTCTTAAACACCGAAGAGCCCACCTTTCTTAGTTGAACACATGACACATTTACTTGTATTGATCTATCTGTTTCAACACCATCATTGTTTTTATACTTTACATAGATGGTTTTAGACAGCGCCTCCGGGAGTGACCTCTTCCAAATTGTTTTAAAAAGCCTGACTGACCTTCCCACCAGTTTATAACGTTTGCCTAGGTGGAAACTCCACAATGCAGACTGGAAACGTTTCTGCTTTGATGCTACAATGGACGGTTCTCTTCTAGCTGCACTGTCCCCTGAAGTGGCAACATTATACTTTGCCGGTCATATAATACATGTTGCTGAACAATTCATATACAACGTACTTCTGGGAATCTACCCAGAAAATGCAAACCACGGTAGAATGCTGAGTGTAAAGACACACTTGAAAAGCAAAATAAAGTATTGGACATTTTTCGTAGGTACCCTACGGTGGAAAACAAAATCGAATTTAAAAAGCGAAAGTCGAAAGCTCGTCAGACAACAAAGCAGTTAATGAAGGATTCCTAGGGTAAATATATTTCGATTATAAGTCCTTCTGTGACAAATAAAAAGGTATATGATTGTGTAGAAAGAATTAAAAACAACTACCGTGGTTTTACTATTCGGTATTTAATTTGCGCCTTGGGTTGGTCAAAGATGTTTCCAACGTGCTCGCCCAGCATTTTCACACCGTACCGAGCTCCAGTAACTGTAGGAAAAAAATTAAAGTGTTCAAATGTCTCTCGGAAAGCCATTCGATTGGCATGGCGGGGGCAAGCTCAGAGCCATATAAGGAAACGTTTACGATGTGTGAGCTAAAACAAGCTCTAGGAGCAAAGAAACAGTCTGCTCCTGGGGTTGGTGCACTGCACTATGAAATGCTTTTAAAGCTGTCGGACGAGTCCCTCGAAGTTCTGCTCCGTTTCTTTAACTGGTTGTGGAAGAAAACATGTTTTCCCGATGCGTGGAAGTGGTCTCACATTATTCCTTTTTTGAAGCCTTGAAAATATTCCGATACTGCCTTCGAATTATCGACCCAATGCGCTCACCAGCTGCCTGGCGAAACGCATGAAAGGCTAATTAACATGCTGTTAATATACATTTCCGAAAAAGAAAATTGTCCGCAAATATTCAGTGTGGTTTTCGTCTAGCACGGTCTGCAGTGGATCACTTAGTTCGTTTCGAAAGAACAATCCGAGAACTCTTTGTGCACAAGCACCGTGCATTTGTGTTATTTTTTTTGAAAAAAGCGTACGGTACTACATGGAGGTTTGAAATCCTCAAATACCTTTATGGTTATGCTATTAGGAGCGTATGTTGAAATGTACAAGTGATTTTCTTACAAACAGGACATTTCAGGTTAGACTGGGCAGTACCATATCGTATTCCTTTATTCAGAAAAACAAAATTCCTCATGGGGCCATCTAAAGTGTTACCATATTTGCCGTTACGACAAACTCTGCTGCGACCAGATTACCACCATCTATCACATATTTGTTTTATGTTCGTGATATTCATATTTCATCCTGCTCCTGCAACATTTCCAGCTTTTGAGCGTCAGCTTCAATTAGCCCTAAACAAATTAGGTACTTTTGCAGACAAGAACAATTTTAAGTTCTCCCCAGAAAAAAAAAAACATTATCTCTGTTATTTTTTTTGTACCAAGCGTTGCGTCTTAGTCCATACCTTCAATTAAAAGGAACACGGTTGCGTGTTATCATCAAGCATACATTTTGAGGAGTAATGTTTGAAAGAAAACTAGTCTTTATTTCTCACATTGATTCCCTAAAAGAAAAGTGTCTGAAAATTATGAACTTTTTAACCGTTCTAGCTCACAAGTATTGGGGATCAGACAGGACGTGTGCCTTGCGACTATATAATGCACCCGTGCGATCCCGCCTTGATTATGGGGCCTTGGTATCTGAACTAGGTAGAGCGTCAGACCACAAACTGTTAGACCCAGTCCACCATGTAAGTTTTAGACTCTCGGCAGGTGCCTTTCGCACATCCTCGATTATCAGCATATAACTGAGTCCAGTGAGATGTCATTAGAGAGAAGGCGGCAGAATTTGAGATTGGCTTATGTCTACAATGGTTTAGCCAACCCCCCCCCCTCCCCCACATATTGCTCTGTATAGCGTTCAAAGTTCTTTCGCTTGTTTGAAAACAAGCCGAGCACTATGACACCATTTAGTCTATGCCTTGAAGGCTACCTTTTTTTTTCTCCAGTAATATCCCCAAATCTTCGAAATCGAGCGGAGTTGCCATTTAACTCTATGGCCCGCGTTTTTACCGCAGGACTTTACGCTTTGTTCTTGAAAGAAATTGGCGGGGTCAATTTTATTTGTAGACACGCAGAGGGTGATAACTGCAGTCTGCTCTCTCAGAAACACCAGGAATATGCTTGTGCAGCTTGTGCGCTCAAAGGTCAATTGGGCATTCCTGCACAGGTGCACGTAATATTTTGCGAGTAATAAAGAAGACGAAAAGGCTTGCTTCCTCTAGAAATCTGCTGCAGTTACCAACCTCGCTACTTTACGAGGAAATAATACCTGTCGGAAAGGCAGCAATTTTCAGTACGTGGCAGGCGGAACGGGCGAAGAATGTGACAATAGACTTCACTTTACTAAGCCTATTCTTAGATTGTGTTAGAGTTCTTCTTTAAAGAACCGATTTTCTAAGGTATTAATATGCCGGCTCCGGACAGGTAATTCCATCTCACCCTTAGATATCTCCTTTTGTGGGGAAGACACCCCCCCCCCTGACTTCTCTAAGGAGACACTATAGTCATTCTGCATATATTATAGGTTTGTTCAGCACTTGACGAAAAGCGACGGAATCGTTTTTTCCGATTTTTTTAGACACCACTTACCATTCCAACCTGTTCTTTTGCTGGAAGAGCATCCACTCGTCTCAGCGCAAAGTGTGTTTGGTTTTATTTCAGACACTGGCCTTTTACACACGTTGTAGGACTAAGTTTTTAATGTTACATCCCATCTCCTTCGAGACAATAGAAGATGAATATTTAACCTAGTTTGGCGCAGTATGGCCTTCGAAGCATTTTGTACCTTTATGCCCATAATCATTATCAACATATTTTAGTCATTCGCGCCTGTATAAAGTTTGTGCAATTCTGGTGTAGCTGCTTGGATACTTTAACTGTGTTTGCGAATTAAGTGACGCAACACCAACTCTACCCGTGCAAGATAAGAGTGAACGCTTGTTGCTCTAGGTACTTGAAAATAGTTACTTGATTGAAGTTGCTCAGTTTCAACCCGGTGGTTGATATATTAAATTTACACACATTCAACGTGGGTTGCATGACCGCCTTGACAAGTTATACTGTTTCAGTGACCTACTGCACCTGCGAAGTGGCAGCGGAACCCGTATCTTTCACGGACCACTGCATATTCCCTGTAACAATTGGGCAAATGCCGAAAAAAAAACATTTATCGGAGGCTGTGGAAACTAAATACCCAGCTATAAATAAGTCGAGAGAGCAAGCACCCTCAACTTTTATAGGCAGAAACTAGGAAAACAACTTCAACGAACGATGGGAGACCTTTAAACAGGAAGTGAAGCAGCTTGCGATGGAGGGAGCAAGCACCCTCAATTTTTATAAGCAGCAACTATAAAAACAACTTCAATGTACTATGGGAGACCTTTAAACAGGATGTAAAGCAGCTTGGAATCGAGAGAGCAAGCACCTTCAACTTCTATAAGCAGAAACTAGAAAAACAACTTCAATGGACGATGGGAGGCATTTAAACAGGATGTGAATCAGCTTGCAATCGAGAGAGCAAGCAGTTTCAACTTTTATCAGCAGCAACTAAAAAAACAATATCAACGAACGATGGTAGACCTTTAAACAGGAAGTGAAGCAGCTTGCAATCGAGGGAGCAAGCGCCCTGCACATTTATCTGCAGCAACTAGAAAAAGAAAGTCAACGTGACTTGCATCTTTTATACGAACTTGAGTTTAATAATCCGGCCTAGAAACTAAGGACCTAATGAACATAAAAGCTCAACAAGACAGCCTTTAAATGATCGTTATAACGGTGGAGTCGTACGTTCTCGCAGACAAAAGTTCCTCTTGGGAAAACAGACTACAAAAACCTCTGGAAAATGAAAGAAATATGCATAGACTAAAGAAATTCAAGAAAGATAACATTGAAATAAGATGGTCACTGAAAAAGAGGGAATATAGCCTGTCTTTGTGCAAGGTTATCGAAAGCTGCTGTGTGCAGTCAGCGGTCTGGGGTTACAACCCCATGGTCTAGCATCTCCTGGGTCAATTCTATGTTGTAAAATGTTTGTAAGTCCTGGCCTCTCGGTAAACTTAGCTGCGTGTCGATGCAAGGCGTCTGCTAACCTCCGCCGTTGTTCTACCGGCCCGTTGTAAGGAGCGACAAGCGTTTCAACGTTTCTGGATACGACTCGCGCAGCTCATGTTTGCTCCTCTCGTTATCTGGGGAGTGAGATTTCTATGTCCTGACCGAAACTCGGTGGGACGGCAAAGGGGATGAGGGGAGTCAACGGATTATAGTGGTACCCGTTATTCTTCAAGTCCAAAATAATTCCCTCCCGGCAGACGAAGTCCTGTCCTAATATCACAGGAATTGGCATGTCTGGCAGATAGAAAAAACGCGGCCTCCTTCGTCCGCCGTCGAAGCTGAGGTAAAGGCGTAATGCGCTTTGCGCCTCCGCCGATACTGATGCTAAACGCAGCGTGGTAGAAACTTCCCGCACGTGAAGGGCTCTTCGGCGACACCCTTTGTAGATGCTGTCGCCGATTAGGGTAAGGGTCGAGCCGGTGTCAATCAGTGCGTAGTAAATGTTACCACCGAGCTTGACGCGCACGTACTGCCCCTTCTCAGATGTCAAACCTTGAGAGCGACATGCCGACGGGGCAAACACCAACCTGTCAGTGACCGCAACTCCAGCCCCGTTGGCAGACTGATGAGGGGCCTCTTCAGCGGCCCGCAACCGTGAGTCCGGAAGTCCAATTAGCGGCGCCGGCCTCTCCCATTTCTCTGAGACCCATGGGGGGTGGGGGGGGGGGAGCTGCCGTCCATGTGCACTGACGCTTGATATGCCCAAGCGGATTGCATTTATAGCACCTGACACCTGTCATTGTGCGGTGAGCGTCCGCCGCTACCATCAAGCGATGCTGTGTCGCGCCGAGGGTCATTGTAGTGCCCGCAACCCTCGTAATGATTCGCGACTCTGCCGTGGTCGGCTGCGCCGCCTCCCCTACGGGGATGCGCCCTGGAAGGGTCCGCGTTGGCTGCTCTGCGCCTCTGTTCAAAAGCGAAAGGATCTAAAGCGCGAGGCACAGCAGTTTCGCCACTCCTATGTCCTGTAACGAGTCGTCGCAAGCTCCCGCGCCTCGTCCTGTCCAGGCGCAACCCGGCTCCAGAGATTCCTCTGCGCGTGGAGGGGAGCGATACTGCAACTCGGCGAGCAAGCTCACCTGAACGGTGCGCGTCTCTCTGGCAAGTGTTTCCAGATCAGCGAAATCACGTCCGCGCAAGTAGGCTTTAAATTTACGGTGACACTGGCGGATCACCGTAGCTACCTTCTCGACGTCTGCCGCTGTAGGTTCGGCTCTGGAGTAGAGCTCCTGGAGAGCGCGGATGTACTCTACGAGGCTCTCGTCCGGATGTTGAGTACCATCTGGCTAGCTTATCTCTGATCCGCACCTCATAGTCAGCAGGCGGAAATTCCTCTCTGAATCGTGCCCGGAAATCTGCCATCGAAAGGAATGGCCTCTGCATTCATCTCCAACGCGCTGCGTCGCCCGTCAACGTGACTGGCATGATCTGTATCAGGGCCGTTTCATCCGACGCGCCAAACGCGGGAATGTACGGGTTTAGTATCCCGCAGGAAATCGTGTACCGATGCTGCGTCGGAGTAGCCCGAGTAGGTCGGCGTCGGCACGCTGAACCGCGGGCGGGGCACGGGCGTAGGCACGGGATTCATCACACCGAACACATCTGTCTAGAAAACGTTGCGAACATCGCCGTCATGGCGTGCATTAGTTCGCTGACGTCTCCCGTGTTCACCGCCAGAATTGGGGGCTCTAGCGCTGCCGCAACGCTCGCTTGCCCACTCGTGCCTTCTCCCGCGTCCGAGTCAATATCCGCCACTGACCGGGTTAAAGCCTCGAGATGGGCGGCCTTATTCTGAGACCTAAACATGGCGGCAGAACGTTAAACGCAGGTGTCCAGCGAAGTACAAAAAAAAATTAAATGAAAAAGCAGAGGAAACCTAGTTTTAGAAATCGAAATTCGTGGGACTCCCTGGGAGCGAACAGTAACAACAGCAGGCTGATCAGGCCCCACGTTGAAAGCGCCAGTTATCTGGGTCGCCTGTCAATATCGTCCGATCAGGCCGAGTGCCATTTGCCCCAAGGAAGCCACACATGGAGTGCTACGATCGAGAAATGCTTGTTCGATACTCAAGGTGGGAGTCGGATGCTGCGGAGTGCCAAGGCTGCCTTGTGGTCCGGGTCCTCCTTTCGGGTGGCTGCCCCGGAACCGGCTCTTCTGTTCGTCCCTGCCTTGAAACTGTTTCTCAACTCGCGCCCGCCACAAGCCTCGTCCTTTTTCCTTCTCTTCGCTCACGGCACCGTCGCTCCACGTGCAGTGCGGCTCATTGTCCCCCACACCCTGCAACCGCAATTTATACCGAAGGGTTTTCCAAACTTATATCGTTTCTGTTGGGGCTAAACTTCTACAGTGTAAAGGTACAAGAAGAGATTATTAGTTTTACAGAAATTATTAATGCCGTGGATGCAATTCCAAAATTAAAACACCGGGCCTGGACGGCATAATTTCTTAAATTTACGAAGAGCACACGAACGTAGTTTCTACTGTGCTTTAAGAATTTTTTGAAACGCATACAGGTCACATACCCTGACGTCGTCATTTATGAGGGCACCCACTGTGTTAATTCCGAAAAGAACCGGAAATGGTGAACTGCGTTATGTGAATTATTGTCGCCCAATTACATTGTCTAAAGCGGTCTATAAAATGTTCGCGAATAGACTAACAAACAAATTGCAAACGGTGTTGCAAAGGGTAATGCAGAACAATGCTTGCGTTGATAGAAGTGAGTTGCAATGTGTACCCGGTGAAAATAGTTAAGTCGCAATGTTCCAAATCGACTTAGAAAAAGCGTTCGATCGCGCGCGCCACGGTGTGCTATTGAAATGTTTGTCATATGATGGAGTTGGAAAAAAACATATCGCAAGGTGGTTATATGGCGTTTATGAACTGTTACACGAGCCTGGTAGTCAATACTTGCGTAACGAGATGCATCCCTCTCAAGTCCTCTGAGCGGCAATGATCGCCGCTGTACCCGCTGCTTATTTTCTATACCTCCAGCAGCTCTGTCAGAGCATAATCAAGAGTCCAAATGTCCGGAGTTACACTTTGCCCAGTACGTAAGTCAAAGTCTCCGCTCATGCAGATGATTTTGCGTTTCTTGTCGCAGTCAAGAAAAGCAACATGCCAATGCCAATATATCTTCAACGCCAATATAGCACAAACCCAATGCCAATATATATTTACTGTATGCGGCAAGCAAAGGCTACGATGTTTTGTGTCGTGTAAAAAGATTAGGGCTGCCTCCGGGGCTAACATCTTCTTTTTTTTTCTAGATTACACTATTTTACTCTACCCACCAAAGTTTAGTCGCAAAAAAAAAGTATCTTTGTAGAATGGACTGAAAACTGCTTATTATGCAAACAGCCCGAAGCTGTTGAGCATTTTTCAGTAAATGTTGCGACACTATTTTCTTTTGCGATGCTTTACAACGGACACAACTAAAATAATTATAAATTAGAGCACATTCTACGCGTTTCTTACCAGTAGAATTCAGAGACAAAGTACCGTATGATCTTTATCGTGCTCATTGGTTTATATAGTATTTAGAAATTGGAAATGCATGTGAGGAACGCCGTTTTGTCACCGACGTCTGTCCTTCTTATTTCTTTGAAATTGTGACACAAATTAGCAGCGTGTACGCATGGCAAGACATAGTGTCTGAATGGGCGCAGGTATTGAAACATTGCTGGATAATAAATAATTTTAAACTGATGACGTAGGCCATCCTTGCGTAGTCTATACTGGATTGCGCTGTGCGTCCCGCTTTTTTATGCAATAATGAAAAAAAAAACTTGTTGAGCCGAACAAATAATTTTGACAGTGAATTTCATGGTCTGGCTTTTGATTCCTGCTAAGTTCGTTGGTGAATATCCTTGGTTTGGAAGATTTGTTCTTCATATAAATATATATGAATTAATACATCTACTAATACATAGTTAGATGCTTATGTATTCCTGCTATGGGCCGAGCGCCTTTTATGGTGCTTTGGTGTACGCGTAAGGCATTCTCGTCACAATCGAGCGTTACACTTTCCATTATATCCAGCCTGTAACCACATTCTGTGTCACTAACGGGCACCACCTGGCATAAAACTAGGTTTCTGAATTCCGAAGTTAAAAACAAAATGTGCGGATTAGAAATGAAGAAAGATCTTATAACGAACTTCGACTAACGAACTTCGAGTAAGATAAAGCCAGCAGGATCTTGCTTCCTGGGGCAAGCGAGATACAAGCGCGGGAGTGCCCACCCTCGATTGGACACGTGTTTACGATTTTGTATGCCAGACGCTTCTCATGCAGCCGATTCCTGAAATGGTCTGTTGTTGTTCCTTTAGGTAAAGTTCACTGCAGGCACGCTGTCGCACTCAATGACGAAAGCAAAAAAAGACTTGATATTCTTCAATAACCAAAGGCCAACCCTTGTTTTTGCCTTTCTGCAGACAATAGCAAAAATGTAAGAACGTCCAAATGGGCATTAAACATAATATATTGTTGAAGTGTGGTGAAGCTGGTGTAGTATACTCTATCCGCTTTTCTTAAGTTCTATGTTATTACTTTGACATCGAAGACATGAAGAGGACAAGGAGTGATTCTGTGCCTTACCGAGAAGTTTGAGCAGAAAGAGCGCAAACAAGAATTAAGAATGTCCATTTCGGTTATTGTAATTCCAAAAAATTTTTTTGTCACAACTGGAGAGGACGTTGTGCGTCTTTCATTCCACTGGAATAATATGTACCCCTAAAGTTGACTGAGAGCGATACGATAATTGAAGACGCTATAACAACAATCATTCTCCATTGTAGCTACTCAAAATATATTAAAACAATTCTCACCTTCTCTTGCAGAACAATATGCCCCCTTTTTGTGGTAATATCTACCCTATTTGACCAAGTTTCGAAAGCTACTTTTCCTTTTCTAGTCAAGCCTGTAGGGCTGGCTTGATTTTATTTGTGTTCAAGCGGATATTGATATTCCGCTATCACACTCTCTCAGTGTCCGTTATTTGTAAGCTGTTGGGGAATGTATGTACTGGGAATGGCTCGTTTCTTCGAAGTGCCCGGGAAGTAACATTTCCAGTTGTTTTGTAAATGGACGTTGAAATAAAAAAGACAAACAATTTGTACGCCGTTCTTCCTGCCGTAATCTGGAAATGTAACGAAATCCCATTTCATTTCTACGGACGCCAGAAGGTACGACATCGTTCCTTTGTTCCTTCTAAATGAGCGAGTTCCGGGAAAGCCGTTACCTCAAACGTCGTTTCGTACAAAGGTGGTTGCAATGCTGTATCTTTCCCATGCCTCTCATTCAAGAATTTGAATTGTCTCAAGCGTTTTTTTGTTAATTTTTTTGGCTAAGGGGCCAGATAGAGTAGCTGTCTTGAGCGACAGGAAAACAGTGTAATTATAAACGAGAATAAACCCTAAGGTTAATGAGTGGATATTTAATTCACTGTTTAATTTAATATTAGATAAATATGATATTACACAATATTTGTGACCAAGAAAAATCACCAGACATAAATCAAAGCGCATGTGAACTTGATGGATTTACGGAGTGGAAACAAACACTAATTAGAATTATAAAACAAATGTCGGCAATATGCAATAGTTTCGGCAGAGGATACTAAGCATACTGTACATGAGAAAGCAAAGTGCATATACATTCACTTATTTATTGCAGCATCCTCAGGGCTTTATGCATCCTCAGGGCTTTATGGGTGTTACAAAGGAGAGTGCGTTACTAAAGTCAATAAAAAACATAGTCATTGAACAGATTTCATATACACTTAGGCGAAAATAATTTTTAACTTCAGATTTAATAAATTCTAATGATGGTATATATAATATAGATTCAGGCAGGTGGTTCCACTCTGATGATGTTTAAGGTATAAATGAATCGTTTATGCAGAGGTCTGTCAATGAGGAATGCCAACTTTGTACTGATGGTCAGGGCGTGAAGAAATGTAAGATGGGTCGAGAAGGAGTATCACTTTTAGGATAAGATTAGTGGGTAATTTCATTTCAAATTGTGGGGAAAAATGTTAAGTCCTAAAAATATGTTCGTGGAAAATGTCTACCTAGAACAAAACTGCCAATTAGAACTACGGAATATTTCTTGTTCTTAAGTGTTTGGCTTCGAAATGGGGAAAGTAGGTCTTGCCATTTCTGTAGTTTTCGCGACGCACACATTTTGAAGTCTCGATACTTTAAAGTTCTTTTTTGACAAAAATTATAAAGGTTTTTACTGCTCTAAAATTCCATATTGGAGGGTAAATGTTCTCCAGAAGTATGTTTTCCATGTTATGTTTACAATACTTATGTTCATGATGTACACATTTTCTGCGCTTCATGTAATTTAGCTAGCTGTGAATGCTAAGGCCAAAATAAAGAGAACTGCCAGTGTTCTGTTCTCTCTTTGAAGCAGCATCACTACAGAATCCACTTTGATTCTGGGAGGTCAGACCCTAAATGTACATCCTGGGCAAATATTCTTAGCTGTTTTTTTATAAGAAACGTAGCTTCCGTAGTCACATCTTGCAACTAAAACATAAATGCCTGCTAGCATTGAATATTTTAAAAGTTCTCCCGCACTGGGGTAGTGACAGAAGGTCTCTGCTGCGTCTGTATCACTGCTTTGTTCGATCACAATCTGATTACGGGTACATGGTGTACGGCTCGGCATGGCTGTCTCTTCATCGGATTTTGGATCCTGTTCACCATCTGGGATTACCACTTGCAACGGGGGCGTTCCGGACCCCTCCAGTTCCAAGTCTCTACGCTGAACCTAATGAATACTCTCTTGAAAAAAGACGTCTCTTCTTGGGTCTTCAGTATCAATTAAGAGTTCGTACCGTGCCCGACATCCTGCACTCGCAGTATTTCTGGACACGCGGTATAAAAGTACATACTAATACCCTAGTTACACGGGCGCTCTCAACTGCCATTGAGTCAACGACAGTTGACTCAATCGCGATCGGCCGGAGTTACACGGCGGCGCCAACTGTCATCGAGCCGCTAATGACAGTTGAGTTCAACTGAGCTCCCCTACCTCAGTTCAACTGAACGGACTTCCCCAACGGAGGTAAAATGGCGCTTGTCCGCGGGACCGCTGCCGCCGATCATCGTTTGCGAGGCACTTACTGTTTCGGAATGCAAGGGGAGGCGTCTAGAAAGCATCGTAGCCGCAAAATATCCGGGAAGGAATAGGTTTAGGCGCCCGAGCCGCCGCTAAAACGATCCCGGCTACGGCAAGCCAGGCAAGCCACCAAACAAGCGAAGATGGCGGTGGGACCAGCTGTATGAATGGACAAATAGTAATGGGTGCACCCATCGTAGCGTGCGGTAGTTTGCGCCACCTATCCTAAGAAATGCGCAAGCTAGCTCTGATTCTGCTTTGGTAGCCGTGTAAACGCCGCTAAAAAGCAACAAGGTATTGAACATATTGTATGATATGCTTATAATAAATAAAAGGTGTGTCTCCGAGTAAATTACTTTAACAATTAGACTGATCACGTGGCACAAGAACTAGTTTCGTTTTAGCTTCAACTGGGTTCTAGAGAGCCGTGTAGCACCATCTCAGTTCAGTTCAGTTCAATCACAGTTGGCGCCGATAACTGTGATTGAACTCAACGACAGTTCAAAGCGCTCGTGTAACTAGGGTATAAGACAATCCCTCTGTTATACCTCCGTTTCCTCTGCGCCTTAGATCTGATGTTAATACTTTCGCAATTGACTTTTCAAGTCCGGTAGTAGTGTTGCCCAGCCAAGCAGCACCCTGGATAATGACAACTATTCCTATAAATGTTTCTCTCTCCTTGTATGACAAGAAGAATGTACCAGCTGGAGATCTTAGGCAAGAGTTCTTCCAAATCACCGAAAACTGCAAGAACCTTGCACGGTTTTACACGGATGGAACGAAGTGGAGCAGTAGCGTTGGATGTGTTGTAGTTGGACCGTAATGCTGTATCGTAAAGTGGCTCAACATCCAAGCCACCATCGTTTCTGCAGAGTCATATGCCCTACTAGTAGCTGTGGATACTATCATCAAAAGGAATATGAAACCCGCCGTAAATTCTCTCGGACTCTTTCTGTGCAATCCGCGCACTTGCAACCCTAGATAGATCATAAGAAGCTTTTTATTCTAGAAATACGTAACAAGATTTTAACTGCCATCAACTCCAATATCACAATAAATATTTGGTGGGTCCGTAGCGACGTTGGCATAGCCGGAAATGAGGAGGCCAATAAAGCTGCTACAGCATGTCAGTACATCGACACAGAGGTTACCTGCATTTCATAACTAGGTTACAGATTTATGTTGAAAAAGTCGATTAAAAAATGGTAGAAGGACTGGGATACTGAAGTCAATATTGAACTCTATCGCGTTAGACTTGTTATTTCGGAAGGGGCAAGTTGCCGAAATAAAGAACGGTTTTTGTGAAGTTGTTCTTTGTCGCCTGAGAATTGGTCGCACTCACGTCACAAATGGCTTCCATCTACGAGCAGAGAATGCTTCAATCTGTGAAAAATGTGATGAACCACTATCTGTCCTTCACATTCTCAGTCAATGTCCGAAATATCATGAGCATCGCACGAACTTCTCGCGGTTTTTTAGGGAACAGATCCCAATCCACCCTGCCATTTTGCTGGGAGATGAGCCTCTTGTTCCTCATACCCAATTGTTTAACTTCCTAAACAGCATTGGCCTATTAAAGCGCATTTAAGGTAGTGGATTTTCTTTGTATTGACTGCATTTAATGAAACAATTTAAACTCTCATATCAGGCTTCACCTTCAACTTAATAGCACAGCAGTTTTTTCTTCTTTTATCATTGTTTTGGCGCACTATGGCCTTAGCAGCTGCTGCGCCGTTAAAACACGAAATTAATCAATAATAGGAAGTCCAATGCGCCACGCGTTTCCTACAAAACACATACACTTCTGTTGTCGAATTAAATTTCCTATTTTAAAGATTTTTTTGTTTGTAGCGATTCTTTTTTTTAATTTATACGTTTTTGGAACATATTCTAAGCTCATCACCCGCGGAGTTGTTTTGTAAAATTTAGATATATTTTGTTAATATTGTGCAGGATATAATGCTAAAACAATTAATCACCGAATAATATGATAATAATAATGTATTTTTATTTTCTCTGCCCACAAACAACTTTTCAGTCCCCACTGTGGTACACTAAAATACTAAAATATAAATACCGCAAAAACTAATATACTAAATACAAATACCGCAAAATATCTCATTAAAATATCTAGGCGTAAGACCTCCATTCACGAATCACGAGAAAGCAAGGCAGATTCCCGAAGACATGAAAATATACAGGTGATGTTCCTTATTGAAGGTCAATTGAAGATGCGACAAAGGGGATACAGGGGACATGCAAGATGGATAAAACGTTAATATATTCCGGCTGGCCCTTGATGGAACATGGAAGTCAATGGATCGTAGTAAACCGATTGGCCTGACGTGACCATGAACAACTTTATGAAGAAAAAACAAAATCTCTGGACTGCCTCCTCACGGCAAGTATATATAATTCAAAACGGTGAAGTAGCGTTTCATAATAACAAAAAGACCTCCTCCCAATGGATTCACGAGTCAAGAGGTCCAACGCGTCAAGAGGTCCAAGGAGTCAAGAGGTCGATGGCGGACCTCTTGACCCGTTGGACCTCCTGCCGCTTTTGGACCTCTTGAGCTCGCTGCATGGATCTCTCGACTCGTTGGACATCCTGATCGCGGTGGAGCACTACTTGGACCATCTTGGATATCTTGAGCTCGTTGCCTCCATGTGACAGAGAGTCCAGCGAGATCAAGATAATGGTTTGATATTGGATATCTTGACTCTTTTCATTTCTTGGTGTAAGCGAAATATGCACAGGCAGAAGCGGAATTTGTAAAATTAATACAGGAGAAAAAAGCTGCGAGGGAATCCTCAGCTTTCTCTTATGATGTGAGAATGCGTAAGCACTAGCTTTGCCCGAAGTTGTGTTGCCACAACGGATAGCGCGCACAGTTACCCGATCAAGAGGGCCTAGGTTTGAAACCAGGCCCAGGTTTGAAACTAAGGGTGGTTTCGTGCTCACGTAACCAGAGAGGTTACATGACCAGAGTTTTTATTTTTCGGTTTAATCACGTGACCACAGTTTTTTTTTGGTTTGGTCACATGACCAGTTAGGTCACGGGACCAGAGAGCATCACGTGACCAGAAATATCATGTGACTAGAGTTTTTTTTTTATTGTGTTGGATTGCGTTGGACAAGTTACGGATTTTGACGACGGATTTTGCCGACTGCCTGGGCCAGGTAATGCTCACGCATTAAAAAAGCAGAAACAGAGATGCTAACGAAATAAGGCAGGAAAATAAAAATGCCGGAAAAAGAGAAAAACAATTAAGCTGGTGAAGACTTCCACGTAACAGGGGGGATCTGAAGAACACGGCTTTGATACACGTTTCTGGCTGGTGATGTAATTCAGTGTTCGTACGTATGACCCGTGATTTGCTTGGTTTCTGAAGCGACAGATACGCGCTGGGCTGTCGGGACGTATGCTTGGGCACTGGACTTTTTAACATCGAAAATCATGTTTGTTATAAACTGTCAAGTTTATAGCAACTATGGTTTGTTGGGGACCCGCAGCCCTGCGGGGCTGTGGGCCTTTGCTTTTCTACCCCTGACCACAAAGTCGTAAATCTGCATCTCCCGTGTTGCTCTCCACCGCTAATGTCGAACACGTTACCGGAAAGGTCTTAACATGCCACGATTTGAGATGCCTTTTGTTCAGGTAGTGACTACTTCGACATCCGGGTTAAAAATAATTGTAAAATTACCTTGATCACATCTTTCGTCACATACGAAAGATATGACCATAGTTATTTGCTATTTCGACGTCTAGCATTCCACTAAAGCATTATTACGGCGTTTAACGTCAGAAATACTGTAGACAGTTTTTTTTTCTGTGACATCATTTTTAAAAGCTATAGTAAGTGTTTAAATTTGTTCACGTCCTGTCAAAGTAGCCTGCTTGATCTTTTGATGTCCTTGGTCTTCGAATAACTTGAAGAGACATTTTCCCTGGCGCAACATGTCATGTAAAGTTAGTCATTTGTTCAGTCGATATGGCCTACCACTGGACCCACTACATCTAGCGGCTTCAGAGGTCAACGTGCTTTCCGACACGAACAGTTCTTTAATCGTCTTCAATATCTATGACCCAACTTTTCTAAAAATGATTGAGCAACTAACCCACCATCTCAAAATTCCACCCGACTAACACATCGCGTAATTCTAACTTCAAATAAATTATATCGACAGGCAAGTATTCGGTAATTCGTGTCAAAAAATGCTTAATCATGAAATATTCCGTTTCATGGTTTATTTCACAGCATCCTCAAAAATAAAGAGCAGTAAAGGAGTTACATATCGCTAGCATAATTATTGGTGGCTGCTCCGTGCTTTTGAGTGAGCCAACGGCCCAGATTAACCCCAGCTTGCAGCGGTCATAACGTTTCGAGAAGACAATGCTCGCCTTCATTTGCAACACTCTCTTTGACGCCAAGTTGCGTAATTTGGGCTCGTTTAAAGACGCCCTCCAATGATATTTGAGCTTCTTTTCTTGTGTTATTTACCTCTTTAGTTATTCGGTGAACTCAGTGAATAAAAACTAAAGCATAAAACCGTAGCGCATCACATTTTTATTAGAACATACGAGAACCCGGGACTCGACAAAGTTACCCAAGTATTTGCGATCACAAATACTGAGATGCATGAGAGGGAAGGCTAAACGCGAGATGGTGAGGTGCTTTGTATTTTATATCTCGGGAATTTGAGAGACACTTCCGTAGAAATGGCATAAATGTGTCCTAGAGTCGAATATATGTCGCCAGGCACTATTCATTATTTAACACACAAATAAATATACATTGTGACAAATAGTATTTGTCTACTTGTCGCCAATAGCTATGTAGTAGTTGTATTGTCCAAAATCATTCAAATAGGTCAAACAGTCCGTAACCATCACAAGCAGCCATTAATAGCAATATAATTAGAAACAGAGAAGATAAAAATAAGGCTCGATGGACCTCTTGACGCGTTGGACCTCTTGACTCGTTGGACCACTTGACGCGTTAGATCTCTTGACACAAATTGGACCTTCTGACTCGTTGGACCTCTTGACTCGGCTGTCACGTGGCTATTGGACCTCTTGACTCGTTGGATTTCTTGACAAAGTTGGACCTCTTGACCATAAGCGCTCCCAATGTAGCGGTCATACATAATTCTTATGACCGGCTTTTGTACATTTTTTATTTCTGTTGCCTGGCCAAGAGATAATCGATTCTAGATTACCGAGCTAAATTCTAACCGTGATCTAACTAGAATGCTCAAAAACCCATGAAAGGGCCTGCAGTTCAATATCGCAGATGCTAATTAGCTGAGTGAAAAAGCTGCAAAAACGAGAATAAGAGATCAAATATTTTTCAACAAATTCAATAGTCTGTGTTACTTCTGTAGTGTATGAAAGCCCCTGTATATAAAGAGACATTGAATTCTCAAAAATATTTTGAAGTGCCTGGATCGGACACGTACGTCACAAAATGAAGTTTCCGCGAGTGATTTCTTTAGCTCAAGAATTACGCTGTGAAACGTTATTTGAATTTGAAAAACAACCGAAACTAGCATCTATATCGAGAAACAAAATCCAAGATATAAGTTAGTTCCGGTTCTTTTCAGAATCGAAACGTGCGTACTGCCATAAACACTACGCTAATCACCGTTTTTTTGTTTTCAGGATAAAGAGGAGACCCGCGCGCGTAGCACCTTCTCCTCGTATAAGCGGATGTAATTGGTGCCGCTCAGTGAAGCCAGGACAATAGACAACCTCCGCAACTGGTATACCAGCAGGTATCTCCGACCCTCACTATAACCGCCATTTTGAAAAACGAGTGGCACCACCTATAGAAAATTGGAGTCGCGAATTTCTCTGTGGGCCTCATGGTCGGAGCGGCCTCTACGTCGGCGTGAAACTAACCAGTTCTGGTTCGAGTCTAGTTCGGAACACAATGTGTCTGCACCTTTTCCCCACCGAGAGCAGCGAGTGGCTTCACTTAGATGTGTTTCATGCATCATGTTTGTCACTGACAGGAAAAGCCCATCTCGTTTTCATAACTGTGTCCTGACATACTGCCTTCCGAATTCTTGTTAACCCTAAGACACCAGAACCCCACTGGACAGATTGAAGCGAACGAGTTCACCCTAAAACATTCTACGCGAAAAATTCGGGAAATGTAACGTATATCTTTGACGTCACTCCCTCGGGATACGCAAAAATTGGTAATACCAACCGGCTCAATATGGGTTAGACTTCGTTTCCAATCCATGAGAAACTCTGCGTGCAGCGATGGCAACACTGCTGCACGCATGGACACACAACGCGTTTCTGTCCATCGCAAACAGAGTTATGCAGATTGTGTGCGGGCACTCACGAAGTGGGGGCTTGCAGGATCACCACCGAAGCCGACCGGAGATGCCGGGCGTCTTTTCCGCGTAAAGTGGACGCAATTCACGCCCTTGGCAGTACTGCCTATGGAACCCTTCGATCCCACGAGGAGCGGCTCGGGCCGAGAGCTGGATACTCCCCTTTAGGGAAAACCGAGTATGACCAAATTGGGAATTTGTATAAAGATGTAAATAGCCATGAATTTAATATTCCTTTGTAAAAATGTAAATAAAGAAATAAATGTGTATAAGGTTATGTTTGTACAAATATATACATTTAAACTTATTTTTAAGGGGAAATATTGTGTAATAATGCCATAATATTAGGTAAGGACGAAAGCCAATATGCAAAGTAAAAACAAAACAATAACAATTGAACAGACAAAATCGAACTATTTTGAGAAAATGAAAAAGAGCACCTGCACAACAAGAAGTAGTAAGGAATGAAATTAATCCCAATTTACTTTCCATACAAGAGCCTCAGGTAATATAAAATAAAATGGTGGAGTACCTTTAAGACATAAAATCATTGCATCTCAAGTTAATTCCAAATGTGCAATAATTCGCACAAATAATAATTACTCTTTTTATTACAACAACGAGAAATAGTAACTATTCAGTGTACATATAGCAAAATTGAAAAAAATACTAATAAATATATAAAGCATTAGAGAAATTTCTTCGTTCTTTAACAAATAGAAACATAATAATAGGCGGGTATTTTAATGCTAAACATGAGCTATAAGGAGGTACGGTCACAAACAAGAAAGGAGAAATCTTAAGTGAATTTCTAATACTACATAACCTTTTCACTCTTAGTAATAAACATCCTCCACCACCCTTTAAGACATGTAATGATAAAAATTGGATAGCTTCAACGCTTGTTTCAGGATACCTTCTAAATAAAATATCACAGTGGGAAATATTTGATAAAGAATGTTTAAGCGACCATCAATATATTTATTTTAGCCTAATGACATTAAAAACTGAACAACGGTGAAAATTAACAATAAAACGTCTATCCGAACATTATGGACTTATCAAAAATGACTTGTGGTTAATATATAACTATTTCTAAAATTTAACATGGAATTTTACAGAAAAGTAATTAGATGCATTTTATTATAAATTTAACAAATGGATAAAAGTTGTGAAAGAAATGTTAGATATAGTGAGTATAATACACCATGGTGGAACTCAGAAATAAAAGAAATAAGAATTAAAGTTGCTACGTTGCGTAGAAGGTATCAAAGATGCAACAATACGGGACTAAAACCACTATATAAAAGAAAATACTGTGATTTCAAATAAACATATAAGAGAAGATAAACTTAGTTAAATTGACATCATGGAGGAACCTTTGATATGAAGATGCAAAAAAGTTCACTATTTGGAGTTTCTGATAAAATCGTCTTTAACAAAGTTAAAACGCCAATGTTTATACCTTCAATAACCAAAACTGATGAAACCAGCACCACATCGCTGCCAAAATTAATATAATATATACTAGATAACCGTTTGAAAAAAGACGATGTTTCAACAGATTGTGATCTTTTAATAATATAAAAAATAAAATAATTGAACTCCCAGCAAATGCCGACAACTATCTATTCCAATTACCAGAAAATAAATACTATCATCAATGATTTACGTATATAAACAGCCCCTGGGGTGGATAAAATAACATGTCCTATTATAAAACAGATATGCACTTATCATCCACATTTTTCACATAAATATATTTATCTCGTGTTTACAATCAGGCTATTTTCGAAAAGTGCGGAAAAAAGTAAAAGTAATTCTAATAAATAAACCAGAACGATTTAAATAATCTTACAACCTCGTAATGACCAATCAGTTTAAACTCCCTGCTTGGTAAAGTCTTAGAGCTATTACTTTATAAGATGCTGTATGTTTTAAACAAATCAAACCTATATTACACCTGAATCAATTTGAGTTTACTCATAACAAATCTTCCATAAAATGGCATGACTATATAAGTTAACTCAATATATTCATGAAATAAAACTAAAACAAAAAAAAATAAGTACAATAATCTCACTAGATTTTTAAGAAGCATTTGACTCGGTATATTACCCTTTAATTCTAGACTTTGTAAAGAAACATCTACCAAAGTCATATTCACCTTCTCCGATTATTCTTTATAGATAGAACTATTGACTATCGTTTAGAGCCTAATCCAATACGGAGGAAAGTAACTTTGGGATGCCCACGGGGATCTCCACTAAGTGCATTACTGTAGAATATTGGAATACATGACCTATTAAATGCTAACAACTTTCCAATACATACACATATACAGGCATTTGCAGACGATGTGGTGTTTGTAGTAGACGGGTTCTCACGCCAGGAAAATTGAAACGCGCTCCGAAATAATTTTAAACAAATATTACAATGGGCGAAATAAAAAAACATAAAACAACGTTGGACCAAATATACAATGGGCGAAAAGTTAACATGTAATTACTCTAAATGTTGCTGCTTACTAATAGCTCCAGGAAACAAATACAAAAAGCATCCTTCCACAAACCAAGTTTAACAACTATAAGTTAAAATACAAACAGGAATTGAAAATCTTAGAAATCGTTTTCGACACCCCACTTATAATTTATTGTGCACGTTACATATCTAAAAATAAAGTACCTAAGCCCACATATCATTTAGCTCGATTTTCGTCTGTGCAGTGGGGGCTGAGCGGGAATCAAATTCGGAAAAACTTTATTTGCATTCCATAGAGCGTTATTTAGTACACGGTGCACTTGTATGGTGGAAATAAGAACATAAGATATAAATATAAATATGACATAAAAAGGTATTAAAAGTATATTATATAAGCATATAAAAAGAAGAACAATTTCTGCTCAAAGAATTCCACTATTAAAAACATGCTAAGCTTTTCACACTGCCTTTAATGTTATTCTGCCAGATCTATGAAACATCAGACCAATAGCGATAACTTTAGAATATAAATCTTTATGTTTAATGCATTTCAAGCGGGTAAAGCAAGTAAATTTGAACAATGGTATATTACCCAAAATATTCAATACCGATGGACTTATGAAGCGTGCTTTCTAGTCTTAGGTATCCAGTAGAATATAGAATATACGACCCGAAAACATTCCAAGAAAAAATAAACACATTAAATACTTATACAGTACGCTGAAATACAGATGGGTCAGCATTTGTTATAATTAAATTTATTGAAGGTAAAGGTAAAATAAGAAAATGTAGCTTAAATAAACATAACACAGTTTTTGATGCAGAGGCAGTAGCAATCTTGAAAAAAATTGAAGTATTTAATGAATATACAAACAACACAAGACCGTAACATTTTACAGATAGTTTATCTGTAGTACAAACATTAAAAACCCTGTGAATACAAATTAAACAATCAATGCACTTAAAAATCAAATATGATCAATAAATATTCAGTGCAATACTCAATTTTGTGTTAAACGTAATTATGATAATTTTGGTAATGATTTAGCTGACATTTATGTGCCATCTGCTAGATAACATGGTATCTTTTTACACCTTGAACAATACAAAAATACATAAAAAAGTATTTACCTTAAAAGCGAATGGTTTATGGAATGATCAGTGGCGGAGAGGGGGAACAGAAAGCGCAATATTTCAAAGGATTCCTTCGACTTATGGTATTCCCTTATTTCTCCCATCAAAGTATTACCTAACTCAATTATTAACATATCATGGTAGATTTCGATTTGAGTTCTTTGGATTTAATATCAAGAACCAGAACAACTGTTTCTATGGTGCGCAATGCAATTCTATAGAGCATTACTTTGAACTTCTCCGAGTCTAAGAAAACAATCTGAATCATTGAATATTACAAACCTGAATACAGCTCAAAAATTTATTTCATTCAATCTCGAAGATGGAAAAGATAAAAAAATAAATGATAAACCAAAAAAAAAAAAACTTGGAAAGAGGGATTTGAATTATAGAAAATAAAAAAGTGACAAATATATTATTATAACATAAACCCAGTATTCTTTAAAGATACAATGAAGGCAATTTCGGATATTTTTTTGGTGATTGAAATGGGTTCCAGGAACGTCTCAGGCTACGTTGCCCAATTTCAGCCGAATCCGGCGCCTGTGTGCCGCGCAAATCAATTAAACCGTCGCGGTAATAATCGGACCGGGATCGACTGGGGCGACGCCCCAAGAGTTGCGGGAGAAGCCAGGAGAAGCGGAGCTCACGTGACCGATCCGGGGCCAAGAAGCGAGTCGTCACAAGGGACGCGTCAGCGATTGGTCAAAACGAGAGACGTGCCCTCGGTCACGTTTTGGTTCGTGATTTTTAGGAATACTGTTCTAATTTCCGCTTGAATAGACATGAAAAGCATAAATCGGACCGGAAATGATTACTAAACCGCAAATAAAGCAGCATAATTATTTTCTCTTTGCTACGCTGGACGCGAAACGGGCAACGAGCAACTATGAGCAAAAAAAAAAAAAAAAAGGAATACGCGGGAGGCGTTTGGTTTTGGTTTGAGATGACGGTGTCGTGTTTACGTTGGGAACGCGGTACTTAAAGGATTCTGCAAAATGGTAGTCATGCCATATTTGTGCGCTGTAGATGGCTGTTCTGACGGTGGACTGAAGACCAGTGTTCGTTCGGGCGACGCTAGTTTCTACGTGTGAGTTGCTGTTCGTGTTCTTTGACGACAAAAAGAGAGCATGACCAACTTTGGTGAAAACCAACAATGATGTTTATTTTCTCCTTTCTTGGGGAGCGTTCCCCGCGGAAGAACCGGTTCCCGGAACGGCCGAGTCGCTGCCGCTTCCCCCTCGGCATCTCCCCCGCGTCCCTGTCTCTCGGCGACGCGCCGCCCTCGTCTCGCCCGCGCGATTGTTGCTCACTTCTTTCCTGCTCGGAGCCTGCGGGCCGCTCGTTGCCGGCTGGGCGGTGTCCGTCGGGTGATAGCGGAGGCCGCCACACACGTACACCCGTTCCGTTGGTGTTAGGTCACGGAAGGGAAGCCCGAACTTGTTCGCGGGAGCGGCATTGTCGTCCATGTTGATAGATTCGACGAAACGACCGCGCCACCGCGCTTTCTATAACCCACCGCGGTAACCAGAGGCTCGATCTCCTAAATACTACCGATACCGACTATTCACACTTGACGTCACTCCCTACGTCACCTCCGTTTGCGGAGACCCAGAAATGAAAATGGAGATAGTTCAGTTTCGGCTTCTTCAGTTTTTTTTTGTAGTCACAGAAATACGCGTCACAAATGTGTACAAAAAATTAGGCAGCATGCTTGGTTCCCAAAAAGCCTAAAAACACCATTTCAAAAAAATTAAATAAAATCGACTTTATTGTCCATTTAACAATTAAAAAACGCATTCTATTTTTACACAAATAATACGAAAAAACAACAACAAAAGCACGAATTTAGAAAAAAACGAGAAGGAAAGCTCGAAAAAAAAGATTACTTTGGGTTGCTTAAAAACAAAGTCCCGCAAAAAGGACATGCTGGTAAGCTGAAAAGCATGCCCCCCCCCCCCCCAAAAAAAAAAAAAAAACGAAACAAAAATAAAAAACAAAAACGTTGTAACATTGGAGGAGACGGTAACATCCAAGCTCCTGGTTTCCTATAAACTAACAAACCAAATTGCATGCAAGAAAGAAAGATCCCAGTGTTTACTAACGTAAGGAGGGCGGAACTATAGTCGGTGACAGGTTCAGAACGAAGTGGAAGCTCCTCCACCTTTTTCCACTTTAATAGAGCGAACACGGGAGAGGAGGCGACCTCCTCTCCACCGTTCGCTCCGCTGAAGTGGAAAGGGGTGTGAAGAGCTTCCACTTCGTTCTTAACCTATCACCGACTATAGTTCCGCAGCCTCGAGCATCCAGTAAGCTTTAAAAATATGCATTCCCACTGGAAAGCCCTTTTTAATGTCAGAAGGGCATAGACCAGTTGCTAACCCTGGTTTCTTCTTAGAGATGGATTTTAAAGATTCCCTGCATGGAACATCCCTCAATACTTAAAAAGGGAAGCGCGGACTAGTTCCGTAGACTCAAGCTTTCTCTCAGCTTAAAAAAAAGCCATCTGTTTCATTGCTATTGTTTTTGTGTAGATGAGCGAAAGCCGTACTCATTAAACTAATGAATAATTTGCAATCACTCCTTCCGAGCAAGATAGATCGTGTTTTTTTTTTTAAGCTTTACAGATTTGTTTTCAAAAAAAAAAGCCGCGAAAATTACACTTATGCGATTTGTGCAGGTGAGTTATACGGCCAAGAGGACATAATTTGGGAAGCTAATCTTCGCGATAAGTCGGCTAATTAATTAAAACTCGTTCATTAAGTTTTAATTCGTGAAAATAGACCGATGTTTCGAAATGAAAAACGTACTGAGCGTCATAAGATACCACTAAATCAACTCTTTTTAGAACGACTTGAAGCTCGTCGGAACTGATTGGCGATCAAGTTACTACGCGTTCCGCCACCATGCTACCTTTGCGCCTGCTTGACGAGTGGTAACTTTGGCGCGCTCCCAAGTTTCCCAAGAGCTTCAAGTCTTTCTAAAAAAGAGTTTATTTAGTGGTTTTCGACGACGCTCAGCGAGTTTCTAATGTGGAACCATATATATTTTTACTAATTAAAAGTTAATTAACGAGTTTTAATTTATTAGCCGACTTATTGCAAAAATTAGCCACCCACGTAATGCCCCCCTGGCCGTAAAACTCAGCTGCACAAACCGCATAGGTGTAACTTTCGCGGCTTTTTTTACCCAAATATGTAAAGATTAAAAAAAATATCTTAATGTTTATACAAAAGTATAAAATATAAAGGGACACAAGTAAAATATTGACCGAACTAATATAAAATTTTACCTTAGTGAGCGAAATAAAATGAAATAAAAGAAGGAAAGCGGAAAGATTGAGGGAAGGAATAAGTTATAATTACCACAATAATTTAATTATTAAAAAAAAAGAGAAAAGCAGAAACCGGGAGTACCGTGGGTTGGTTCGGGGCAGAGACCTCAAAAGTACTTCGTCTTGAAATAGTCTAATGCATATATAGTGTGTACAAGGCGGGACCCTGAAGAATGACTTTTTCTTGAATTACTCAAAGGGAGCAAAATATACCTCTGGAAACAAAGTGACACTATCACTATGTGGACCATAAACCCCTAAGATTACATAATAACTTAATGGGAGCAAAATATTCAAATCCATTCTCACGAAATTTTAGCTTTAGAATACGGAAAAAAACAGTTTCTAAGTGTAATTCAGATTAAAGCTAAGGTTATAAAATAAACCAATATTTATACTTTAATAAAGTCAATAAAACAGATTTGTCTTGTTTTATACTAGAGATTGAAAAAAATAATAACTGAAAAAAAAAGAAACCAGTGAAGAAACCTCATCGTCGTCTCAACTAAGACACAAGACCTAGAGTCACAAAACTGAATAGACAATACTTTAAACAACGCCATTATTACCCTTATTTTACGGTCGAAAAAAGCCCGCTAATAATACACAAGCCCGTATCCGATATAGTAGTTTCGTGGCCTCACCGTTTTTCTTCGTTGATTTGCTTTTAAAATCAAAATTTTATTTTTGTCATATTAGACCCTATTTGTTTACTTTTAATCGGTTTCAACCTGTTATACCATTTGGTGGTGGAAGTAGAGAGACAAATGTATATTTGTAGTCATTTTAGCTTTCACTTAGAAAATGTAGAATGTACAATGCGCTCCTCAACTCTGAGTAAGATACTATATAAACACAAACGCAAAAAATCGCTGTAGTATTCGTAAAAAGAACCTAAAATGAATGGATTCATTTACTCGAAAGAAAAACCAGACATGATTTTTTTTAAATGCAGCGAAAATTCCCCAGTTTTTTGCGGGTCCAGCGAATGAAGTGCGGCGTCAAGTGATTCGCTTCACATTATGTTGCACACTTTGCTGGACGTAGGATACACCAAAGGGTACACACCTATTCATGACGTCACATGACATCTGGGTCACGTGATGTCATGGTGTGACGTGACACAGTGACGTCACGTAACACGGTGCAGTTTATTCATGCCAAATGTAGCGACCACATCTTCTATGACATCACGTGACATTGCGACGTCACGTGAAACTATGACGTCATGCCACGACATACAAGAAACGCATTTTGAGGTCAGCTGCGAAACCCTATCAATAAAGGCCTGTTCACACATGAAGCGGAGCGCTACAAGCGTAGCGCTTACCTCGCGCTAAGCGCGTGCTGACGGGAGCCTTCACCAGCTTTGTTTCGCACCGTCAAAACTGTTGCTCATGGCAGACGATAAGTAGCTGACGGCACGTGAGGAGCGCTACATTTGCGCTTCGCTGCATGTGAGAACCGACCTTAACGGTGCTCGCCGTTAAAAGTGAATTGGCTCCTGCCTTGAAAGGGTGGTACAACGTCGTGCCTTTTCGCGGCATAAACTAACACGCTACTGAATAGGCCGATCTCACCAACTAGTTTAAGTACGCCTCCGTTGTCGCGATGCATCGTATGAACTGTAGTCGTTCTGCGCGAGCGAAATCCCCGCTGGATGTCTGCACGGGAAGAGCACGAGACGGCACAAGCTGTCGCCTGCACGGGCGCCTACCTCTTACGAACTACAGTTATGGCGGCGTCACGCATCCGTGGAACGCTTAAAGAGATCGGTCTACTAGTTTAGGCTTAGAGATGTTTAGTCCCTCAAAAGCGCAATGTTAGGACAGCTGGTTGACATGACTAACAAAAGCTCCGACAGATGCTGGGACATTGACATTTTCTCTTTGTTTTCTGTAGCATGTGCCTAGGATTGTTTCCGACTGCAGCTGGGTTGGAGGTACCTCTGGTTGGCGCCACCGTGACATCCTTTTTTGTTTGTTTGATTTTAGAAAAAAGATTCTATAGACGCTTTGCAGCAACTGCGCATGGGTGCCGCCATAACCGACCTTCAACTTTGTTTCCTCTTATTCCGTTCGCTTCGCTTCGTCATTTCCACAACAGGACATGTTTTTGCCATTATCGGTGCTACTGCGTCCTTCTCCCCAGCTTAGGCATTTGTAGAGGCTCGTCAACGCCCGCTTCAGCGGTTCGGCGTCTCGGTAAGACAAGAAAAGTTTGGCTATGACGGCTTAATCTGGCGCGTTTCTAAAGCGTCTATAGTAGACTGAGCAGTGAGGTTTCTGCGCTCTGAGTAACCGTTGTCATCGGCCTCAGCATTCATCGCTTTATTTTAGGTATTGGGCTCAGGATGGATGCTGGACAAGTGCCCCAGGTGAGTATTCGGGATGGCTGATTCGCGAATTTATATAACACAAGCACAGACACGCATGCAAGCGCACGCACGCACTCGTGCACAGGCGCACACACATACAGAAACACGAATGTAGACACACACACACACTGGCAGATTAACAAACATCAGCGCCGAGTTAGATGTTCCATTTAAAACCTTTGTTTCTACGTGCCCCCAAAAAACTAATTTTGAGATGAAACGTAAGCGGTTCTGTTTTGCCGCAAATCTTCGAGGCGAATTCAAGGTGCTGCAAATTCAACTTATGGAAATCCTCGGATTTAGATATTTCTTCTTTTTAATACGATTCTACACCTTTTTTGTGTTATTGAACTCGCAGCAGGGCTAGGTTTTGTTGTCAAACGATGTTACATTAAAATAAATTCTTGCACCGTTATGAGTAATCTCTGAAGGAATTATCCTAAATAGTACTGGCTGTGTCAGCCTAACACTCGCAAAGAATGACAACGTCCTGGTACTCGATCACAGGCAGACGAAAGCCGCGGCCACACTTGTAATGCGTCATAGAAAAAGACTCCCTGCAGACAAAGTCTGAGGCGTGTCTCTGCCTTGCATGACGCTCTCATTGGTCATACAAAGACATCCTTTAGTTCAAACATACTTAAATATAAACCAAACACGTTTCGAACGTGCCAGACGCGTGTCTGTAAGTAAATTTGTCATACGGAAGTAGCGAACATCATTACGTCTTTTGCATGATGCATCAGCAGTGTCACGGGGGCTTTATGCACAAAAAAATTATTCCGATCGATAGACTCTAAAGATGATTGTTTTCCTTTTCAAGGAACCTTCGCTGGAACCTTTCAGCGCATGGGAGTTGATGCCCCTTGTCCCACTCCTCGCCGCCACCGCGGTTCTTGTGTGGTACATGCTTCGAGCGCCAGACCGTCCAAGACTGCCTCCCGGTCCCAAGGGAGTTCCCCTGTTGGGCTACATCCCTTTCCTGGGAAAGAATCTTCACCTAAAGTTCGCGGAACTCGCTAATGTATACGGACCCATTGTGAGGTAAATAACGATATTACGCGGTTTCAAACTTTCAGTGTCGGCTGATGCAGCAAGGGGCGAGCTAATGCCCCCTGGCAGCCCTCATCGCAAAGGAATGATACAATAGAAGTGATACAAAAATAAAGGCCCGGACAACTATGCCTCGTGTCAGCTTAACTTCGGGCAAAGCCAACGGTGACGACGTAATGGGGACTATCTAGCAGCGTCGGGCGCAAGTCACTGGGCCTTCTTGTTCTGTTTATGATTGCTTCGGCAACGATAGAACACGTGCAGAAACATAACGAAACATAGATTGTGCCATTTTGACGCTGTCTCGTTGATCTCTTGAGCTGGTAGCGTCGGCCGCGTTCGGAATGCGGAGTGCAAGTTTGTCAGCTTCTTGCACAGGGGTTGCGAGGATGTCAGAACGCCGTGCTCTTATTGGCTGATTGACAACAACAAAATAGTGGGTAGGCTTCCAGGCATCTAGCATTGAGGTCCCTACTAAAAAAAAATCACTTTTGGAACTCAAACAGATCGCAAACTGATCGACCCAGTTCGAATCAAATGGGTGGCGAACTTGTCGATCCGTTTGGATCAAACGTGATAGTGGGATGCGGGTACCCGTTTGATACGGGTGCCCGTTCGACCTGGCACATGACCACAAATTTGAAGGCGCCGTTTGGATAAGAAAACTATTCGCTAGCTCTAAACGGGTATCGTCTGGAAGGTCGGTAGTCTTAAACTTGTTTAAGACGTCCCGAAACTCATAAACATATTTATAACATGGAAGCAAACACGTATCCCTACTGAAAAAAAAAACATTTGAAATTCAAATGGGTGACAAACTGGTCGACCCGTTTGAATCAAATGGGTGGCAAACTTGTCAATCCGTTCAGATCAAACGTAATTATAGGATACGGTACCCATTTGATACGGGTGCCCGTTTGATGCGGGTCCTCGTTTAATACGGGTGATCGTTAAACCTGGCACGTGACCCCACATGAGAACGCGCCATTCGGATAGGCAAATTATTCGCTAGCCCTTAATGGGTATCGTCTAGAAGGTTGGTTACCTTAAACTTATTTAAGATGTTTCAAAACTCATAAACCTATTCATAACATGCAGAAAACCCGTAGAAAAAATGTGCTCGCACAGGTGCTTGAAAATGGGCAGGAAAACAGACACAAAATATTGTTTTCAACTATCCTCGAGTTTTATTACAAAAATTGGGTTTGTGGGGATATTTATACAGCATGTAGTTGGTCAGCCATTTAAAGTTGCGACGAGTCACTCGCTGTAGATGAGCAATTTAGCCAGTGCAGTACAACCGCTAGCCTGGGGTCTTTATCGTGCACCACGCAGTAGTAATACACGACCGCACGCCGGTACGATGCTCATCCAGATCGAAACGGGCAGAAGTGAGGCTCGAGCCCAGGATCCTGGGTTTCTGCAGCGTGGGCTTTCGCTCCACGCGCGTCGAGCTGGGTGTGCGCTTTAGCCCACTCGGCCACCGATCCCCCGTTTTATTACAACCTATTTTGTGAACAAGTACAAACGTACACGGGGCCTGTGAAATGTGAAGAGGCACTCTAAGCTTTTATTCAACTGAGAAGACTGCAAAGCAAACAAGAACCAAGATAATTCTAGACTATAATGGTATACTTTCGGCAAAATTGTTCTCCTGAATGCCGGGAGAACTGACGTTGCATAATTCCATAGATAATCTGGAAGAGCACGCGTAGAGAAACGGTCAATCGTTGGCAACAAGTAGGTTGCAGTTCACTTACCTTAATAATAGCAGACTTGAAAGATGTAATCCGAGATATTTGTCGACACGGTCAAAGCAGGACAACCTCAAAAACACGTAAACGAGAAGGAAGGCTCCTTGAAGTTTCAACACGATGCTCCGCACAAGCTGTCATTTGCCGAACCCAACCAAACCACAAGAATTCCTGACTTCTTTGAAGAATCTCTTGTTGCCGATATACGCGTAGGACTTTTCGAACACTGATAGCTGTGGTGCACATCCAACACGTTGTCAAGACATCCCAATAAAACCACAGGGTAAGGCGACACATCGAAGCCGGTAGGATGAACCAAGTTGGAACTGAACGGACAAGCAGACAAAGAAAAAGCGGCTACCAGCGGGCGTGCTACCGGATCTATCTCGCAGGCGATCCTTATCAGCGTGAAGCTCGCGCGCGCTGGCGCCCTCCACTCCCTTGGGTCACGTGACAGGTGACCCCAGAGAGGAGGAAGGGGTGCGGTCAAGGAGGTCAAGGCGCAGCGCAGGAAATGGCGCCGGTTGCTCGGCTTGCGCCCGAGCGAAGAAAGCACTCAGCGCGAGCTCGTAGTTCGACTGCTGCAATGGCAGGCGTGCTCTCGCAATGCTCGATGTTCTTGCACCCATGTGTTCGGGCACTACATTCGCTGCGTCTTGAATTTAGGTGAAACGGAGTCTAGAAGTATATTCTTTCATGCGGTCGCGTCTTCTGCGAGAAAAATTCGAGCTGAATAAGTAAATTGAGCCAACAAAAACGCCGAAGTTTTGAAGTTCTGTCAAAAATATCGGCTCGCTAACGTAGCGCGTTTACGAGAAAAAAAAATTATCATTGCAGTTGCAGTTAAAGCGAACATCAGCGCAGCTAAAATATAAATATAATTACTCGCATTACGTGCACGATTTGAAATCGATGAACCGGCGCTCCCGGCCTTCCGGAAACATTGGCGGCCACGGCTGAAATAGGCGTGCCCATGCCGCCGATTTGTACGTTCAGATTCAAACGGGCTCCGGAGAGCCGTTTGATTAAACCGGTACAGTTTGTTAGTCACCGGTCACCCGTCTGTGCAACGTGGTCACCGGTTTGAGCAAACGTGCGACAACTTTGCCAAAACGAGTCGCCCATGTGCCCAGACGAGCGGCCCGTTTGCCAAAGAAGTGACCTGTTTGTCCAAATAGGTGACCGTTATGGCTCATATAGAGGACCCCTTTGAGCCATACGGGTGACACCTGCTTTGACAAACTGGTGACCGGCATGAACCCGTTTACTTTCATAAAAACGCCAAATATATATATTTTTTTAGTAGGGGTCTACCCACTATCTTATCAACCAAAGCCAATCAGAGCTCGGCGTCGTTCTGACCTCACCGCAACTCCTGCGCAAGAGGCAGACGAACTTGCTCGTCGCATTGAGATGAAACAAAGCATAATGACGATCCGGAACATCAACAGCTGTACTCCGTTTCAACTTACGATGGACCGCAGCGGATGCTACGCACCACCCACATGAATCCAGCGTTCTGAACGTACCACTTGATTACGTGCCCCGCACGTCACTGTGCCACTTGCAAAGATCACGTGACATGCCGACGGCACGGATTGACTCCGGTGGCTCATAGCCTTCTCCGCAGTCCATCGTAAGGTGAAACGGAGTATAGTCATAATATGCCCTTGTGAACTACACTGATCAAACAATGCAGACAGGCAGTCATGATTACGTGTAACATAATTTGGGCTTCATAGTCTATCGATACAGACTTCGAAGAAAGCGGAATTTCTATATTCACAGCACAATATGAAGGGTGCAAGCTTAGGTTAGCAACCCTGTAGATACCTCCGATTTTACGGCGCTCAAAAGCAGACACACAATTTGCGCAGACAGACAAGGGGGACACTCACGCAGCGCTGAGTAAGAAAGCTGTTTACAACTCCCTGTAACACCGAATTAGAGCAAAGCTCTTGTTGGAGGAGGAGGAGGGAAGGGTCCTGAGGGGAGGGTATACCCAACACCTCCTAGAGATGAAGGCCGTAGCGCTTTTTTCGTGACGTCGCAAAGGAAGGCCATCGGGAGCGCGCGTCAAAGCGAAGGCAGCGCGCGTGGATCGACCGTCGTAACGCGCTTTTAGTCACATACGCCTGTCATATTAGATAAAATGAAAGCTGCACATCGCAACGGGTATAGAAAACACAATAGGTGATATAATTAATGAGCCTATCACTCAAGAAGATGTTGACGTCTGCCACCGTGTTCCGACGAGGAACTTGACATGCCCGACAGTGGTTCTCCAATTTCACAATCGCACAAAACGTGATGCTGTGCTTGCGAAAGTCAGAAAGACAAAGGTCGCCACCAGAGATCTGGGGCACAAAGAAAATGTCCCCATCTACATAAACGAAAACTTGTGCCCTACTCTCAGAAAACTGCTGGGAATGGCAGTGGCAAGAAGAAAGGAAAAGCTATGGAAATTCGTGTGGACAAAGAACGGCCGCATCTTTGCTAGGAAGGATGAGGCTTCTCAGGTGGTTCGGGTGGCTTGCGTGGGTGACTCAGATAAAATAATCTGAGACCCCAACTGTACCAGGTGTAACCTCATTGCAACATTGTCATGCAATCTCCCCTTTTGACGCCCACTGACGTGTGTGCTTTGTTTGCCAGAAACAAGAAGCACACTTCCTTTTTCCACCTAAACACTCAATCCCTGCGAAATAAAGAATATGACATAGCAGCCTTCCTTAGCATGTTATATTTCACTTTCGACATCATTATGATAACTGAAACGTGGTACCAAGATGATAGCAGAGTAATTGAACTGCCGCAGCATAACACTTTCCTTCTAAATCGCAAAGATAAAAGAGGAGGAGGGGTTATGATAGCTATCAAAAAGTCTTTTGAATGTTCTGCTGTCCCCGCTTTTTCAAGAGTTGATAGCGATTGCGAAATATTATCCTTGAATTGTGGTCAAAATGTGTTCTGTGTTGTCTATCGTCCTCCCAACGGAAACGTCTCTAGCTTTTTATCTTTTCTTGATAAATATTTATTTTGGATTAACGAAAACAAGTTTAATTTAATCCTTGGAGGCGACCTAAATATCGACTTTTTATCCCCGTCTCCAGTAGAACGTGAAATAAATAGAATACTAGAATGCAATCGGTTTGCAAACGTCATAAAAAAGTAACACGCATACAGAGGACATCAACGTCAATTGATGCATTCATTACAAACATGCATATCTCATTCCTTCTGCCAGGAGTAATATCTACTCATATAAGTGATCATCTGGGAATTTTTCTGTTTGCCGACTGCCACACCGATTTATCACGACACAAATCTTGCTATGAAACATACCAAAGCATAAACGATAGTACGCTTCAACTTTTTAGAACCAGTCTCGAGGATGTGAACTGGGATCATGTTTATCAGAAAAGCGATCCAGAGAACGCGTATAATGCTTTTATTACTACATTTACATCATTATATCTTCAGTGTTTCCCATATAAAACATACAAAATGCCAAGAAAAGCGCGCAAGCCATGGATTACTAAAGAATGTTTAAACAGGATTCAAAGAAAAAACTTCCTTTACAATCGCTTTCTTCGCAGTAGACGCTTAGATGAACTTGCAAAATTTAAAACTTACAGAAATAAAGTCATGTCTTATCTCCGTCAGGCCAAAAAAGATTACATGCACAGATTATTTAACACAGACATATCGAAAAGAAGCGATCTCGTCTGGAAACAAATAAGCCAGTTTTTAAATGGCAGAAAAGCCACAAATCATACAATTGAAATCATATCAAATAATGAAAAACTATCCGGAAAAATATTAGCCGACTGCTTTAATGACTATTATGTGTCCCTAATTAAGAGCGACCATGATCCAAATTGTATGACGTACTTGGGCCCGCGTAATTCCTACAGTGCTAATTTGTTCCCAACGGACGCAAATTAAATTATAAGTTCTTTTTTGGCTCTCCGCAACAGTAAATCACGTGATCCGCATGATCTACAAATTTGCCCCATAAAACATGTAATAGCTCTAGTCAGTCCTGTCATGGAGCATATATTTAACAGCTGCCTCGCGCAAGGTGTATTTCCAAAGAGCATGCAAATGGCCAAAGTAACTGTAATTCATAAAGGAGGAGACAAAAATGATATATCTAACTATCGCCCAATATCAATTCTTCCATTTTTTTCAAAATGCCTAGAGAAAATAATTTACAAGCGAATTTGTGGTTTTTGTGATAAATATAGCCTATTGACACCCTGCCAACACGGTTTTCGAAAGCTTCGTTCAACAGACCGCCCTTCTTACTCAAAAAGAGCTAATTTTGGGATCTTTTGAAAACAGAGAAATTACACTTGGTGTGTTCATAGATTTTTCATAAGCGTTTGACTCCATAAATCATAAAACACTGCTTTTCAAACTTCATTCCTACGGTTTTCGTGGTACATTTGTACAAATAATCAAATCATATCTAGATTTTCGCTGTCAGCAAGTTGCAATAAATAACGAATTATCAGACCTCAAATCCATTTCTTCCGGTGTTCCTCAAGGTAGAATATTAGGATCTTTACTCTTCAATCTTTACATCAACGACATTGTTTTAATTGATTCCAACCCAACTTTCGTTATTTACGCCAACGACACCAGTTTATTCTTTAGTGCTTCACAAGTGTCGGACCTCGAAGAACAAGCTTCCCATTGTTTGCGCTTGCTTCATATCTGGACCATTTCAAATTCGTTAACCATAAACACAAGCAAATCTCATGCAGTACTCTTCAGACCCCGAAATAAATATCCTTATGTTCCCACTATTGACCTTAAGCTTGGCTCAGAATCCATTCAAATTGTTTCAGTAGTAAAAAACCTAGGAGTGTTATTTGAAGAGCATCTCACATGGAATCAGCATATTGATATGACTGCCGAAAAAATCTCCAAAATTGTAGGTGTACTATCTAAATTACGTTATTTTATGCTTCAATGTATTAAGAAACTTTTGTACAACTCATTGTTTTTCTCTGTAATTTCTTATTGTTTTTTGGTTTGGGGGACAACGACTTTCTCCAACATAAACAAATTGCATGTAATCCAAAAACGAGCCATTAGAATCATAGCAAACATACCAAATGATGCCCATACAAAGTCTGTTTTTGAAACACACAAAATACTCCCAATACCTCAATTATATAACAATATTTTACTAAAACGGTACAATATGAGCATTAGGCAACATAACATGGCAATATTAAATTTATCACATCTACAACGTAAGGTACACACACACGATATACGTTCCACTTGTCATTTGATTATTCCACAAACACGTACAAATTACGTTCGTCAGATGCTTCGTTTTAACTTACCCTCTTTATTAAATAATCTAAATATTGATTAGGATTTGCAAGTCACAGTATGTTCTTTTTTCTTTCTCGGTTGCTATACCGCTCTTACAGTGTTCTGTTCGCGAATTTAAGACGCACCTCCAATGGGGTTATGTATTTTTGTTATAACGTGCACCTGTTGCAATGATAAGTTTTTGTAGGGGGTGCAGATCCTTAGTCAAGCCTTTTATAGGCTTTTTGTCTGCGCCCCTAACATCTGTACGATGTTGAATAAAGATTTGATTGATTGATTGATTTATTACCTGAGCAAAACATATTACACCACTAAATAATCGGTACGAAATGGCACGAGGTATGCGCATAAGACGTCTATAGAAAAATGTGATTCTTTAAAGTCGAAAACATTGAGTCACGCAATTCTTGCTTTACGAATGCACATTTTATACAGAAATACTTCGACAAAATGGCGAGACACGCAATGATTCGAAACAGCAAAACAGATCAGTTAAAAATCAGGTAGACGTAGTCAACGCAGACAATGCAAGACAAGTGTCGCTTACGATCATGTAAGCGACGTTATCGCGTGCAGTCACTGAATTCTTGCATCATACCCCAGCCACATGGCAAAATTAATGTAATTTCGATCGAATCCGCTTGCGGCGCTTGTATCCGCTTGCGGCGCTCGCTTACATCCGCTTGCGGCTGTAATCGGATGTAAGCGGAGCTTGCGGCGCTCGTATAATCACTGAAGACCGCGAGCTGATTAAATTTTATATTAGTGAATGAAAATATATTAACTTTTCCGTGTGGCAGGGGAACTAAACTTACTACTTAGTCAACTAATTTACTTCTCCCTGTGGGTTCGAGCTGCCTTAGAACAAAATATAACTTATTTTATCTGTCATAATACTATTACCTTAATACAGTTAAGATTCTAGTATAAACGCGGAAAAGGCAATACAATAACATTAGTATAAATAAACACAGAACCACAAATAACGCACTTCCAATAAACACATAAACTTGTTATTCACCTTCCAGTGAAAACTAGATTACCGCGCGTATTTACAAATGTCAACGCAACTGCACACGAGTAATGACAAAAAACAAAATTCCAGTCTATCACGCGATTAAAAAAACGATTGCAGCATTTTACTTGCGTCCTACATGACCAAGAAAGCCCGTAAATAAGTTGTTTCTCACATGTCGATCGTATCCATACGTCCCACAATATCCGTGACGAAAACATTTGAACACGAACTCCAAGAAACCTCTCTCTGTCGAGAGAGAGGTCTATCCATTACTCGACCAGCGTCATCGTTGGCTAGTTGTCACACATGTCACTCAAACCGTAGCAGGACTTGTTCCACGAATCCACGTAAACGCCGCAATATGAAGCGAAGACACAAAAAAAATCTTCCCGAGACTATGGTGATGACAGAAATACGACGGGAAACAAGTCTCAAAACAGTACCACACACGAGAGCAGCGGCGACGAAAGGCTTTACGTTGTCGACCCATCGACTCATCTCTGACTGGATCTTTTTTCGGTTTCCTTCTGAAATGTCTGAGCGTTTCTTTTCAGACAGTCAGCAGCTCACATACAACCTAAATTCACCAGAATCGGAGCCCATATGAGGGAAGATGTGGCATCGGAGGATCGGAGCCGGTTCTTTCGAAAAGTGTGGGCAGTTGCGGGACTGCACGTAGTCCCGCGGTTACGGGGATACTCATAAAGATAAATTTGGTAATCTCCTCTCAACCTTGGTAACGCGTTGTATATTACGTTTATATTATATATATATATATATAAATTGTACAAGTCTGTGCCTTTAAAACGTATATTAATGTCGGATAAACGCGCTCGAACACCGCTGCGCCGCTTGACAAGAAACATTTTTTTCACGTCGATAGCATCGATAGCAGATATTTTTAACGTAGTTGCGCCATGGTCTTCCTTCCTCCGACATTGTGACGTAACCTCTCAGAGCGCTATGGCCTTCTTCTCTAGGAGGCGTTGGTATACCATTCCTCCCTCCTCCTCACGTCCTCATCCTGCCTTCTACTGCTCCCTCCGAGCGGCGTCGGCGTCTCCGTCGCCGTCCGTGTAACCGTGAGGTCAAGTGACTCTATTGACCTCATGCGGGCCAAGTGACCTCATGGGGGATCACGTGACCTCAGGGGTCACGTGACCAGGGGTCACGTGACCTCGGGGGTCACATGACCTCGCTGGGGTCACGTGACCTCACTGGGGTCACGTGAGCTCACGTGACGTCACCGGGGTCACGTGACCTCATGGGGGTCACATGACCTCACCGGGGTCACGTGACCTCGCGGGGTCAAGTGCCCAAACGGTTACGCCGACAGCGACGCCGACACCCACCGACGCCGCTCGAGCCGGAAACGGGCGCCTAAGAGCTGGGCTCTAAAAACAAAACAAACAAACAAACAAGAAAACGTTAAATTAGAGCGAAGAAAATAAAGTGGGACAATGGACCTGCTCACCCAAGAAGGAAACAGCCTCGCCGGTAATTCAGTGGAACTGTGTCTGATCGACACAGAAAACAAAGCTGTATCCGAAGATATTTTCCCTTGAAATTTGGTTTCTTCTCAGTTCAGACAACCACATTTCGCTTTTTTTTTATTTCTTTTTTCGATATTGACGAAGCGCGTTCAGAGGTAAATTGTCGGTGTTTACGGGCATTTACCCAAAACACTGAACAATGTCCATAAACCACGTGACCCCAATCGTGCTGTCGGCATCTATTGCGAATAGTTTCCTGTAGATGTTCCCTAGCATCCTCTCTAGTTTGTGACCTGCCGCTCGAGAAGGTGAACCGCAACGGGCCTTTCCTTAAGTTCTCCGACACCCAGGCGTAGTTGTAGAAGACTCCTGAGGGTATCGGCAGTAAGGAACTGTTTGGTGATGGACGTGGTCCAGCGTTTCATTGGAAATACGCCGTAATTTCGGTCCGCCTTTGTTTGCAAAAAGAATGCGCGCGAAATAACGGATAAAACCAGCGTAGCCTCAAAAATGCTTCGTAAATTGTTAATAGCTGGCGCCAAAAAAAAAGTGCGCCAAAAACACAGATTGTCATTGTAGAAAATAAACACTCACAGAAAATGTTAATTGTGTTCCCAGATTCAAGTATGGAATGGTGAACGTCGTGGTTCTAAATGACTATGCCTCCGTCAAGAAATGGCTTTGTCACAGTGCATTCCAATCCAGGCTAAGAAATGCGGCCTGCACGTACACGCAAGTGTTTGGTTAGTATTGACCTTTTTGTTTCTATCGATAATCCTGCCACAATACATTGCGTTACATGTCCTGACTGAATAACGGTTCATTGCTCGATTCCAATTCGCTTTCTCGCAGGCATAGTAAATCTCAACGGAGAAGCGTGGAACGAAAACCGTCGTGTGTGCCTGAAAATTTTGCAAAAACATGGCTGGAAACAAGCGAACATGGAAGAACAGATCCAGGTGATATTCACAGGCAGTTAGAGGCATGACTAGTACGTTTCACACTAAGTCCAAACTCGGTCGACGCTACAATCCCATGTAGCAGATGAAGTGGCGCAAAATGTGCGTCGTCACGGCGCTTGTCGTCTTTGTAGGTTTCCTAGAACCGTCTAAACCCCTCACTCTCAAAAAGAACCGCATAATCACAGCCTATTTACTTTGCTAGTCACGTGGCAAAAAGCACAAAGAGCGAAGAGCGCAGTGGCGATGCACGTTTGGCGGATCTTGGTCGGCTTCGTTCGGGCTTAGTGTCAAACGGAGTGTAGACCTTCGCATCGCTTATCACCCTGGCGAAACATGCGTGAGTCACTGAGCTGTGGACGCATGCGCAGCGTCTAATGTACCGCACAGCGGAGAAACAGCGTATGCTCAAAAGGCGTTCCACAGACCAGCAGACAAAGATGGCGGCATGCAGAAGGCGATTTTTGCGAAGGTCTATAGGTTATTTAGAGCGTATCTGCGACTGGTACGTGGGCGCCTGGCCTCGTCGGGTGGATGCCGAGAGACCGCGTTGTGCCGTTAAGTTGCCATTAGGTCACGCTGATACAGTGTCGCAAGAAAATCGCTAAGCCAAGCCGCAACGTGGCTTTGGCGTCTGGCGACCACCGCCCGCCGTAATGGGCGGACGAGGAGTATGGAACTTCCGTAACGCATTTCTGTTGCGCGCTCGTATAATATTTTGGGTACCACCGAATCTCGCGTCGCGTAGGTCCGCTCAAATCAGCGACTCTTTGAGGGTTCGTTTTTTTACTCTCTTTGTAATTGGTTACTCATCTGCGTGAAAGTCAGCCAGGCCTATTAGCGACTAGATATTGGGCCGCTGCCCTACTGCCCATACGTCGCGAGAGACAGGGCGGTCCCTGCAGACATGACAAAATTATTTGAGGACACGTGTCAAGCGTGTTGGCTTATTCCTACTTGTCTGTAGACAGTCTCTGTAGTGCGACCAATGTGCCAGCATCGCCATGCAAGAAATAGACGTGCCCTAGAAAGTGCCTGCACATTGTCTTTTGTACGATGTATTCTCAATGTGACTGCGCGTCGATGGTTCCTATTCGTGAAGCCACGATCAGGAAGTTGCAAATGTCAAGTTCGAAGAACTCTACAAAAAACAGAGGAAACCTGGAAATAGCGCGCTCATCGACCGACACCACTAACGTTCGCAGACTGAGGCTACTCTTGTTTAATTCGGTGAATGCCGAGTTAATCCCACTAAAGAAACTAAAGTGAGCATTTGGCCAATCCTGGAAGGCCGACCAAAGTGACGCTTCAGGTCGCGCGCGCCACGACGAACAGCATCGTGTGTAAAAAAACTCCCTATTGTGGAGATCCCTACCGTTTATTAATAAATATTTCGCCAGGCTGCAAATTATTTGCCAATGGCATACACAACTTCGAGTTTAACATTTTTTTTTATTGTGATAACGAAACCTTCGTAGCATAGTCCTCGCATTATCTCAAAACGGTATATACGCTCTAAGAAAAAAGGGAGTGGTAATCTTTCCTTAAACGGCCGAACAGAAATGTACCATATATTGCTCTGCTCAGGGAGGAAATTCGCGCCTTTCGGCCAGGGAGAGAATTTCCTCCCTCAAACCAACATGCGGTCCGCGGGTGCGAGATGAGCGACGGGCACTTTGAACGAGGTGCACGGCTCACGCGGCTTTGCCAAAACAAGCCACAAGGCTCGTATTTCTATTTCACCACCCCAAACATTCATCTCCAAGCGCCGGCACCGTGTTCAGTGTGATGCAGACTTTATTGAGCATTCCAACTGGATGCCGTAAGTGGCCAGTAAGCGACGAGGAGACCGGAGATAGGCGGTGCACAAAGCGATGCAACCACGCTTTTTTCACGCTTCAGCTCTCATATATGCGTTGAGATATCCACTCGTTCGTATGTATTAAGTAGCTTTACCATAGAGTAATATACACAAGGTAAAGAGCGGACACTGCCATAGGCCCCAGCGGCCCACATAGACCAGCGAGAGGTAGCGCTCTAGCAGGCGGCATTAAGCATAATCTGATTCCGGTTCCGGCCAAGATTGTTTCGGTTTCGGTTTGGGCGTTTCTGCTCCGGTTCTCTGGTACTCTTCTCTCTCTTTTTCTCCCCGCCTCGCTCCTCGCTCAGCTCTCGGGAGCTCCTCGACTCCCGAAGCCGCTGTGTATTTTTTTTTTCTAATATTGACGCACTTTTGTGTTAATTTTTACGATAAAATCCGTGCAAAATGTGTCAAGCAATATTTCAACTTACTTCACAAAACAGAGGTGTATTTCTTGTTCTTTTTCTATTGGTGTCAGCAATCCTGGCGGATCCACCCGACTGGCATCTTTTCTCGGCGTGTCATCCTCCGTGCGTCAGAAGGACCGCCCCAAGCACCGTGACGTCACCCTGGTCCGGAAGCATTCCCAGCATTCCAAGATCCCAGCCTACATAAGGACGGCGCAAGCCACTCCTTCCTTCAGTGGGCACGGGAACGCTTAAGGCAGCACGGACGCTTACGCATGAAATGCTTCCTCTCGTACAGATCCCACTTCTTCCAGGCCCTTCTCGGTCTCGCACTATCACCGGGTCCACCTCAAGTCATCCTTGGGTGTCAACAATCCTGGCGGATCCACCCGACTGGCATCTTTTCTCGGCGTGTCATCCTCCGTGCGTCAGCGGAACCCGCCCCCAAGCACCGTGACGTCACCCTGGTCGGCATGATCTCCCAGCATTCCCAGATCCCAGCCTACATAAGGACGGCGCAGCCACTCTTCCTCGCGGGCTACGGGAACGCTGAGGCAGCACGGACGCTTACGCATGAAATGCTTCCTCTCGTACAGGTTTGCAAACGTTTCTCGTTGCATGTAAGAGTACAAATAATGTGAACATTTTGCTATTCCCGTGCCCCAAAGTGTTACTTTGTCTCGCTTGTGATTGTGCGCGTTATCGGTAAACTGCTACTCTTGTCGGTGACATTGAAACAAATCCTGGTCCCGGGCCTACGAAGGCTGAACTGGAAGCGCAGGTGAAACAACTTGGTAGTATGCACGAGCTAATGCTGAAACTCGATACTAATGTAACCGGCCTTGCAGCGGGACAAGCTGCACTAAAAACCGACGTCGAGGCGATACTGGCAAACAGGCTGAACCTGAGATTCTGGTGGCGTCGCTAAACGGCAAACCTTGTTTCATTCGAAAAATTTTGTCTATCGCACTAGGCCAAAGTGCTAAGATATCGGTAATCTGTATTCCGTCGCTATGCAGTCCGCTGTTACTGAAACTATGCTATCTCGACTTGATGATTTTGAAAACCGCTCGCGACGGTTAATCTTCTATTTTATGGCATACCCGATGCTGCTGGCGAGTCATGGTGGCTTCGTCCGAACAAAAAGTTTTAGAATTTGCAAGTGAGAAACTAGGTGTCATACCTGATAGCTCTCAGATTGAACGTGCACATAGACTGGGAACCCAATCTCGGGAAAAGAACAGGCCTATCACTGCAAACTTTCTTCATACAAAACAAAAAACCAGTTACTTTTTGTGGACCGAAAGCTGCGCGGCCTCCTTTTCTATGTCTCGAAGATTTCTCGAAGAAAGTTCGCGTTGCGCGTCAGAGACTTCTTGCATTCGCCAAGTCACGGGGAGGTCCGTATACAAACTGCGTTTTGATAAACTACATATGGGTTCAAATGTCTTTCTTTACGACTCCGTTTCCGATTCTGCGGTTAGTGCTTCCGCATAGGCACACGCTGGGAGTGGGAACAAACGCGTTGCTTCCTCCAACTCTAACTCACTTATGGTGTTTTATACTTAAATGCGCGCAGTTTAATACCAAAGCGTGACAATTGTGTTCTCGCTATTTCAACCTGTGATGCTAGGAATGGTATTGACTGATCACTGAGACTGGCTTCATCCTGATACAAACGACAATGAACACTGCCCAAATCATTCAAATTTTTACATTTTATCGACGCGATCGGAAGGATCGTCGTGGTAGCGGCGTTTCAATATGCATTGATAAAGCATAAAGCACACTTCTTTTCGTTCCATGTCAATTGAGGCCATCTGGGTCTCAGTGAAATGTGGTTTAAGTCAATCCTGGTTGCGTCGTATGTTACCGGATCGCCAGAGGCGTCATCTAGTTTTGTAACTTCTTTGCATGATGATTTGTCAATTTTGTTCACACAACATCCTGGTCATTCTGTTTTCTTAGTAGGCGATTTTAATTTCCGTGAGATAGATTGGAATTTATCAGATCTTGTTGGTAGTGGAGGTTCTGGTGAGTGTCGCGATTTTATCAGTCTCTGCCTGGATTTTAGCCTTTCGCAGATGATTTCTTTCCCTACCCGTGTAGCCGCCACATGTTAAAATATATTAGACTTGCTTTTGACTAACCATCCTAAATCTATTACCTCTCTTACCGGTTTTGAAGGCATCAGTGACCACAAAGCAGTGTCCTATAACCTAGGATTTCGAGCACCAGAACCAGTCAGGTTGACCAAGCAAATAAGGCTATATAATAAGGGGAACTATGAGCAGCTTAACCAGGACCTCTCAAGCTATTTCTCAGTCTTCCTGCAGGGTTTTGACGACAGGAATATAAATGAAAATTGGTGCCTTTTTAAAAACAAATTACTGCAACTCATTGAAGCTCATGTTCCAACTATTAACATCAGCTCCGGTCCTCTAATCCTTGGTATTCGCGCTCACTAAAAACCCTTAACAATAAGAAAAAACGACGTTTTCGAGTAGCCAAAAACCAGGACACTGCTTTATCCTGGTCTAGATATAATGAATGTGCCACTAATTATAAAATTATGATAGAGCAGCAGAAGCGTATATTCTACCAGGAGACCCTTCCATCTATGCTACTAAACAACCCGCGCCAATTTTGGAATGTTGTAAATCATGCACCATACTCCCCACTAGCGCTTATTGATGATTCTGAGAACATTATCGAGATTAATCAGTGTGCCACAGTTCTTAATCATTTATTTTCTTCCCATTTCACCGCCCACTCTCCCTTAACACTGTCCTTACCTATTACTAGCAATGTTTTACCTATGGATCCAATTTGTATTGATTTCGAAGGTATTGTTAGTATTATTAAGTCACTGAAAATGTCCTCTTCCTGTGGTGTCGACGGCATAAATTCTAAGGTCTTACAAAGCACTAAATATTCCTCAAGCCTATTTCTAACAAAACTTTTTCAGCAATCATTAGATACAGTGGCGGTTCCTGAAGATTGGAGAATCGGCAAGGTCATTCCGGTCCACAAAAGCGGTAATAAATCTTCTCCTTTAAACTATAGGCCAATATCTTTAACTTCTGTACCTTCTAAAATACTCGAGCACGTAATCCACAAGCAACTATCTATTCACCTTGATTCTATCTCCTTTTTTAACAAAGCGCAGCACGGCTTCCGTCGAAACTACTCCTGCGAAACCCAACTTCTCTGCTTAACCAATGACCTGTTCGCAAACCTTGATTCTGGCTACCCCACTGACGCTGTATTTCTCGACTTCGCTAAAGCATTTGACAAAGTTCCGCATAACAGACTGCTTCTAAAACTATCGTCATTAAACCTCGATAATAATGTTCTCTCCTGGATTGAATCTTTTCTCTCTCAGCGTCATCAGTTTGTTTATGTTAATGATTGTTCATCCACTTTAGCCCCCGTAACATCTGGCGTGCCTCAGGGAACGGTGCTTGGACCGTTACTTTTCCTCATCTACATCAACGATCTTCCTCTTCAGGTATCTTCACCCATGTGCCTATTTGCCGACGACTGCGTCCTTTACCGAAAAATAACATCCCCTCATGACTCTTTAACCCTACAAAATGACCTTGACCTAGTTCAGAGCTGGTGTACTAACTGGCAGATGACGCTTAACGTCAGCAAATGTAAATGCATGCGCTTCTCTCGTTCCTCTTTTCAAACCTCTCCTGTTCATTTTCTCAATGGCATCCCTCTTCAACCCACAGATATGTATAAATACCTCGGCGTTCTTCTAACTTCAAACCTCTCCTGGGAAAACCATATTAATTCAGTTGTGAGTTCCGCTAACAAAAGCTTGGGTTTCCTTCGTCGCAATTTCAGATCCGCCCCTTCTCAACTAAAACGGCTCCTCTATCTTGCCCTAGTCCGGTCTAAATTAGAATACGCATCTTCAATCTGGCACCCTCATCATGCTACATTAACAGACTACATTGAATCTGTTCAAAACCGTGCTGCGCGTTTTATTCAATCTGATTACTCCAGTTTTTCCAGTGTCTCCCTCATTAAATCAAATCTCTCTCCCATTGCTTTCCACCCGTCGAAAAATATTCCGTCTCTGCCTTCTGCATAAAGTTTTTTACTCACCATGTCTAAATCAGTCTCTTCTTTCCCCACCGGCTTATCTTTCCTCCAGACTCGATCATTGCAATAAAATAGCCCGGCCAAAGTGTTTTTCCACAGCACATCAGCACGCCCCTCTTCCTGATGCAATTGTGGACTGGAATGACCTTCCCGAAGACATCGTCACCATCCAGGACCCCATCAGATTCCGAGAAGCAGTAACAAACATTGTACTTCACACCCACTCCCCTCTCTAACGCCTTATGGCCCTGAGGGTATTGTAAATAAATAAATAAATATTGTAAAACATTGAAGTTACACAATCGCCACATCGACTCCTGGCTGGTGGAGCATTTTGGGGTCAACAACAGTAAGTGGTTCGATAAACATTTTATTGGACCACATTCATGTATACATGATTTACTTCAGAAGCTCTGTATGTTTTATACGAAACAGGCACTCACAAAAATAAATTAATATGAAGGAGTTTGGCATATCGTACACTTCGCAATAGATTCTTAACCGGAACCAAGTTAACAAAGACTTTCCACAGAGAACATGCTGAATGATCCATTCACTTTCACGCCGACTCGGGCACGGGAAGTAAGTGCAGAAATAAATAAGACATCGCTATCATTACCAGTCATAAGAGTATAATAAGAATGCGAATTCACACACCGGATAGTACAAATTCCCAATTTCCGGCTAATGTAAAAAAACACCAATTCGCATAGCCTCAAACTCACTGCGGGCAAGCTATAACCAAGCAATGAGAGCTCTATTCGAAATCTGACAAAATTCAGCGTCCCTAAACATTCCCCGAAATTGTTCGGGAAAGAAATATGGCTTCAGAAAAAATCGGAAAAAAAAAACTATGGACAGTAGGTAAAAAATTGGATACATTTTCTTTCTAATATTTTTAGCCTCTATACACTTTTTTGTATAGAAATTCTGTAGAAAGTGGATAAATATTTTTGTTAGGGAGCCGTGATACACATTTTCTAAAAAAGGGGAAACAAATGTTTGCAGTGCAAGCTGCACCGCCCAATTAATAAGCACTTTCTGTTTTTGGTTTGGCCACCGCCTCCGTTAATACACTATTAAAAGTTAAACCTGTCTAGTTGCTTACCAGCCACTGAAGAGTGCAACCGAACTTTGTCCGAATTCCGGTTAAATAATCGAACATGCCAACACAAGCGTATTCTGCAAAACATTTTTAAAAATCTTTTGTGGCACTCCTCTGAGCAAAAGCTAAAGCCACCCAGACCTCAAAGTGTGCGATACAAGGCGGCATACACTCATCTAGCATGTGCCACACTTTCTAATATAGGAAGAAAGTGATTTTCTAGTTGCTGAATTAAATTAAAGGCAGCCTGTGATGGTACTGCTAAGTTCCCAAAGAGTTTTCCTGGCACGTGGTATGCTTTAAACACAAGAAAGTACTGGTGAGGCCTGGTCAAGTTATCAGACTCATCCCATAGCAGCTGAGAACAGCCACAGCTGTGGGTTGTCTGTTCAAGCACAAGCTTGATCAAATAGCCCCAAACGTAATAAGTGGACGAGTCATCATTTACGTTAGGCCTTATGTCTGATGCCGGCTCAGAAATATCCTCTAGTGGCGGGAAGTTTTCAATTGGAAGACATTCCACATTGTCTGAAATTGAACTTTCATGGTGCGAAGATATTGGCAACTCCTTGAGGAGGTCAGGTTTGTCATTCTCTACGTTTCCATTCTTCGACAGTTTGAACAGTTTCTTTATCCCTATGTGTTTCAGTCCTGAGGTGAACGATGCACATTTGGGTTTGTGTTGCAGCCCAGCATTTGTCGTATATAGCTCCAAAAAGGTTCTCAAGTGGGTCTTGCTGCAGGCGTCGTGTAATTAAGAACTTAACGTTCTTAATTACACTGTTTGAAAGCTCATCCCAGAGCGTGAGGAGACTTTTTATAGTAACTTGTCACCCTATGATGGCTTGTGGCTGCCTCCTACTTTGGAACTGCCAAGCTGAAATCCATCCGAGTTGCTGGTGAAGGAAATCGAGTTTTTCAGATTCTCCCTTAAGAATGGCATCACGCAACTTCTACCCTGTCTTCTTGAATTGTGAGCTATTTAGACAATCAAAAAGTATGTACATCCTATCACAGAAATAGGCTGTAGCCATGGCTGCCTCAGGAAGCTCCTTGGCATAAACAAGGGATATGATTGCAAGAAAGAGTGAGGCACTCAGTACCTTTGCGGCACGATTTACTTCCATGTTACTGAAAGGTTTTTGAAAAACGTGTTTCTCAGTAAGATTCGCAGCCAATTGCAAGCCCATATCACGGGTAAAATGATAAAGTTCAACAATATAGGACCACTCAATGACCTCATTTCCAATGCAAAGTTTGTGTGCTTGGAGATTGCCCTTGGTTGTTTTGGGGAGGTGCGGAACATCAAAGATAAAGTAAACATATTCGTTGTCAACTTCAAAAAATGGCTTATCAATACACTCACCAAGTTGGTCGGCCCAGCTTACGTTAGAAGCCCCCTAATCACAGACCACAGCCTTTACTGTGAAGCCAACAGTCTTAAGCTCCCGAATGAGAGAACTGAGGAGACTGCGTTTAACAGAATACGTTGTTGGAATGTGCCCAACAGTGTATGCAAGGGGCTAAGCCCACCCCACCTGCTGGAAATTCCAGAGAGCACAACAACCAAGGCTCTATCTGTAATGTTAGAGATTCGTTAAAAACCGTCATCTGTAAGCCCATGGACAATGTCGTGTGCAGAGTCTTGAGTTAAGTTCTTTTTTAAAACAATCTCATCCAAAATCAAGATGCACACACGATCAAGTGCAGCCCGACAGCCCGGCGGAAACAACAGCGCGAGAAACTCAAACCGATCGGCTCCACAAATTCACGCCGAGCATGCGAGCACGCGGGCGGTCATGCGTCACCTTGATTGATGCAAAGTCGACCGAACATGATGCAGCAGAAAGCACGGACGGACGGCACGCACGGCACGGAGGAACGAACGACGCACGGACGAGCAGAGGCCATGCAGAATGATGCAAAGGCGACGGCGTGCAGGCAGGCAAGCCATGGCAGGCGCCATTCATCACGTGGTTTTTGTGACGTATTCGATTGACACTATTTAGTCATTTTAAGTACTTTAAATAATTCTAAAGCATAACAATTTAAAAAATAAATACTTATCGGAGAAAGAGCTCTAATTTATCTTAACCAAATCACTGAAAAGCGCCACGTAGCGGAGGGCATTAAACGCACTATCTGGGCCGCGAATCGGCTTCTGTGTCCTCTCTTTACGTTTACTATATTACTCTATGGCTTTACGCGCAAGGCGGGCGCATATCAGTCAATAGAACGCGATAACAAGCGATCGAGACGACAACATACTGTCCATGATTCTTCTCATCTCGCCACCTAGTGTAGGTAGTATGGAATAGTAGAAACCCTCGTGTATTTTAGCGCCAACGCCAGATGGCGCTTCCAACGGCGAAAAATTCAAGGAAAAAAAAATAACCGGCTTTCCTAGGTGAGCGTATAGACCACTTGCAATATTCCCAAGCACCCCGACCCGCACTCGATAATTCATGAAAACGGTGTTCGTTCAGCTCTCGAGTGATCGCTAATTCAACCCAATTCCATGGTTACACAAGTTTTGAGCGTAATTCAGAGTCACCCTGAACAAGCGCCTGACATACCCCAAGGACTTGTCATATCACTTTCAAACTTTCTCGGCAATGTCAACATTTATGATACTCTGCACGCGATCCACCTTGCAACCTGGCTGTGCTGCAGAAATATCTTACAATAGTATCAACCTCGTGGTTGTTGTTTTAGCAGGAATTGCTTAAAAAGCCGAGAATTCACAACAACAAAAACCAGGATTGAGCTCGGAGTCTGCGGGGCTGTTCATAGCCTTTTAGCGTTTCTAGCTTAATATCAGTGTCTTTGAAGTTGTAGAGAATTATAATAATGTAAGAGGTTTCTGCAGCCAATCCAGGTTGAAAGGTGGACAGCATGCACATTATTAAAAACGCTGACATTGAGGAGAAACTTTAGAAGCGATATACAGGTCATTGCGCTTGTTCAGGGTGACCCCAAATCAAGCTCAAAAGCTGTGTAACGGAAGATAGGGTTGAAATTACCGACCACTGAGGAGCCGTTCCAATGATTTTTTTAGCTTGAAATTACCCATCACCGGGGCGCTTAGGGGATATAGCAGATGGTCTATTGAGCGCCACACCGGAAGGGCCTGGCACACCGAACACACACAACTTCCCACACACAACACATACACAGACTTATACACAGGCACATACAACAGCAGCAACTTCTACTGGCACACCCTACACACTCCTACCACTGACAACCTACATCGACCATTCGGCGTATATATAGTCAAGAAATTTAGAACCGCAGTTTACCCGTGTACCTTTCTATCAAACAATAATGTTACAAGTTTGTTGCTTCGTACCCACCAACATTGCATTAAAACAAAATATTTTGAGCGTGCCGAGGCATACTTACTTGCATACTTACTTACTTATTACTAAAAGGTAAAGCTAAATGCGGTAATTATTTCTCGTATTCGAAAAAAATACCACCTCTCCAAACGGCTCGAGCTAGGATTCGGCTTCCCCGCAAAGCAGCTCACAGGCGCCGTCAACATAGGCAAGGATTACAACGAACTTATCGAGCGGCCACCTCGCGTAGTGGTAAGATTTCCGCCTCATACGCGGGGAGTGCCGGGTTCCATCCCCGAGAAGACTATCTTTTCTTCTTCAACATTTTTTTTAGGCATTTGGCGATATTTACGACATTTCTCTTTTACAATTAGCACCGAAAAAAACACGAATGTTATCCGCATGGATTTGGCAAGAGAAATGGCTTGCCGAGATAACTTTCTGTGGCGATGTAGAAGAAATGAAGAGTATGCACGCACGTAGCTTTGATCGGCTGTCTTCGTGTGCGAGTTCGAACACGGTGCCCGTAGCCTTGAAAGGACGCTGGGTGTTGCGGTGAGAATGTTGTTTTGTGTCTATTTAACAAGTTGCTCATGGGGAGTTGGCTTGCAGGCGCTTCAGAATACGAGTTTCATGACCATTCTGCTGCAGCCGCGCACGCTTCCCGTGTTCCGCTTTCTTGTGAAAATAAAAATCGATTGATTGATTAATTTATTGACGGGCGCCGCGGTCCCTTCGCGCGATGCACGGCAGTTTTACGAAGTTGACCAGAAAACCACCCGAGCTGTTGTCGTAATTTTTATATGGCTCGCTGATGAGAACAAGCGAATAGTCGAAAGTGATTTTGGGGGAAGTGTGGGCACCCTGGTGGCTCCCCAGCCTTATTTCCCGACTGCGGGGCACAGGTGGCGAACTTGCCCGAGTGGCGGCGGAATCAACTCGGCCATGCGAACATCGCATGCGCTGCTTTGATAAGGCGGATCAGAGGCGGCGCGCAGGAGTCACTGCCCGTACTCAAGCGCGGCCGGTAACGATGTTTGCGTAGTGACCGTATCATCTATGTCAAATGAATTGCAGTTTCTTGTTGGTCTGGTTCCGGTCCTTTGCCGCCGTCTCGTGCCTTCTCTTATTTTTAGTGTCCAGAAGTCGTAGACACTGGTTTCGGGGATGGCCGGGCTGCTCGCCCTCGTAGCAGCAGTCCGACGATAGTTGCCTGTTTAGGCCACCCGCACCGAGGCGCCTGTCGCACCCCTCCAGTGATCGGGTAAAGAAAGAGTATGGGAGGGCCTCCATCAGGCTTCCGACCGGCTGTTGTGGGGAGGGCTTGTTCCGTTGCGGCGGCGGTCAATGCTGCGGGGCTGCGGGATTTCGACCGCAGCGTGCCAGTTTTCTCCAGCACGTGCAGGAGCAGACTGATAAAGATGGTTCAGTTGGGTGGTGATCTTCGTTGGGCCCCAGCTTGTGATAGGGCGCGGCAACGAGCTCCCACCTCTCCTGGCGACCCCGCCCGGGACCCTCACGGGCCCCGCTGTGACCTTCGCGGACCTCTCGATTAGAGTGAGGCGAACATCCGCTTATCCCGCACGGAAGAACGCCATGCATGCAACGCTAACTTTCCTGGTTGACGTGGGTAAGGGAGGTTTCGTTCGGACAGTCCACTTGCTTGGAGGTCTCGGGGCCCCGCCTTGCGCATGATGGTTCGAGCGCGGACTTGGCTGGTGGCCGCGGCATGTAGTTCCGCTTTGCATTAATAGCTTCCTCGATGAGGCTGGTGCCCTGGGCTAGCTATTCAAGGGTCTCAAGGTCCGGTTGATGAGGAAGACGCTGTATCTTGGATGGCACTGCCTTCTGACCAGAGATACTCTGTCCGACTCCGGTGACTTCGGGTTTGCCCTCTTGAAAAGTTCTTGCATGACCCGAGAGTACCGGACCAGACTTTCGTCCGGGTGATGCGTCCTTGCCTCGAGCTCTCGGAGAATCTGAGTTGCATAGCCCGCAGGCAGGAATTCTTTTCGAAGCCTTGTCTGGAAGTTCGCCAGGCTGGTGAAGGTGTCCTGCGAACCCCAACCAGCACGTTGCGCTGGCTTGCAACGTCAGCGGGACAATGCGATCCACGATAAAGGCTGCCGAGACACCTAAGGCAAGGTGGTACGTGTGCAACTCGGGCAGGAAGTCTGCCACGAAATTGGCATCGTTTTACCCAGTGTAGACTAGAACAGTCAAGTGTGGTCATGGCTCTCTCGGTGGGGTCTCCTGCTGGCCAGGCGTGAGGGCTAGGCGCTGCATCACGGAGTCGCACATTTCCGTGACCTTCGTGAGTAGGGTCACTTGTGCCGCTACGGCCATTGCGACCTCCTGCTCAGTGTGAGCATGCCTGCAAGCGCAAAGAACGAAACGCCCTTCCGAAACCAACACAAGCGCGCAAAACAATTGCCGTGGTAACAAAACAAACAGTTATAAACACACCAATACAACAATCGCGGACGTAGCGGAAGCACGGAACGACGGTAGGAAATAAGGGGTGGGAAAAAGCTTACCGGAAGAAGAAACCAAGCCCCGTGAAATTTCTGCGAGTGGGTAGCATACCACGCTTGGGCACCATTGTGGTCGGTTTGCCTGGCTGCATAATCGACCCGAAGGAATAACACGAAGCCAACGGTTTCAAACACAAGAAACTACATTTGTTTAGACGTTGACGAGACGGTCAATACACTAACATCGTTACTGGCGGCGCTTGAGTCCGGGCAGCGACTCCGTGTGCGCCGCCAAGACCACTGTCAGTCAATAGACCTAATTCTAAATTATCCAAGCACCAAGAAGAATGCAGGGATTGGTGTTTCGCGTACCATACGTGCACGCCTTCCCCGTATAAAAGATTTGAAGTAAAAAATCAATGTAAAGCGTTGACGAACGCGCGTGCAAGATGCAATTTCTTTAGACGTTTGCTTTTGAAAAGTTACTACGGCTGAGTGCCAGCACGTGCGGTGCCTGGAACACCAATCCGTGCATTCTCTTTGACGCATGATCATCGCGCCTCCGACCGGTGGAACCGCGAAGAGATATCTCGAATGCCCGTGCCTCGTTGACCATACAGCCCGGACGACGATTCAACCCAGCGAGCGCGCGCTCGAGCGCTCGAGAGCTTACGTCCAGACAGATCACTACGGCAGAAGACAAAAAAAAAATAAACAACAACAGCATTGTTTGCTCTTTTGGAGACAATGATTGCAATGTTGTGTTCTCTTTGCGTGAAATTGTGAACTTTTTTCGGCTATACTTACTTGTTTCTATCACCTACAAAATCATACACAGTTTGTAATAACAGTGTTTTGCAATCTCAAGGAAATGTAGCGTTTTCACTGGTCACATGCCGTCTTCGCTTTCGCCACAATGCTCTTTACATCGCCGGAGATAATTTCGTTCTTTGACGTTTATACATTTCAGGATGCTTAGAGGCCGCACAGTGAGTTACCGTCATATTTAAACGATCTTAGCAGCTTCCTGAGGGCACCTATAAGATAAAAAAAGTAAAGATAACGGCATTTTTGCGTGTTTCTATGCGTGTTATTATATCATCCCCACCCCTGCCCGTTTCGATCTGGATGAGCATCGTACCGGCGTGCGGTCGTGTATCACTACTGCGTGGTGCACGTTAAAGACCCCAGGCTAGCGGTTGTACCGCACTGGCTAAATTGCTCATCTACAGCGAGTGACTCGTCGCAACTTTAAAAATGGCTGACCAACTACACGCTGTATAAATATCCCCACAACCCCAATTATTATATCATCACCTGTTCCAATGAAGCGCGACGAATATTTTTGTGACATTGCGTTTTTAGTATGTGCAACGGGTTTTAGTTGAGCAAGTTGGTACATACTGTAATGAGGTCAGCTGAACCAGAAAACAAGAACACGAAGGGAAGGACAGGACATTCACACCGCTGACTATACTTCGTCTCACCCTAGCATGGACTAACCGCAAAGGCTGTGATAGCGCGGGCGGCCAGCCTTGACTGCCTTGACTAGAGCACTTGCTGCACGAGCGCTCGTGCAACCGCCGCGGCTTCATTTAAAGCGACTAGCTTGCGCTTTAGCACGCACGGCTAACAATAGTCCATACTAAGTTGAGACAAAGTATAGCAACTAACTTTACTTTTTCCTCATCCCAGCCTAGGTTTTTCTTCTTCGTTCCTTTCGTGAACTGTAATTGACGAGGTGCTCACGCAATCTTCTCCTTTTTCTTCAATGGCCAAGGCCTCCAGTATTTCACGCGCGTAGCAGTTCTTGTTTTTATGGAGGACGGTTATGCTGGTGAGCTCCGCGTCACATCCACAGGTCCGGCAATAGACCTGTTGCTGTCTTACCCCAGCGTCAAGAGATGCAAGATTGGTGTTCCACGCGCCGCATGCTGGCCTCAGCAGTATGGACCTGAATAGTGCTTGCACCGCACGGCGTGCATGCCAGGGACGCTGAAGCCCGGACTCGCGCTGCAGCATCAGCGCGTTGGACCAGCTGAAACGAGTATAGCTTTCACAGCAAACCTAAACAAATGGCATCTGCACGCGCGTTCGTCAATGCTTTCTTTTGGTTATTTACCTCGAATCCTTTATGCAGGAAAGGCGTGCGCGTGTGGCGCGTGGACACCAATCCCTGCATTCTCCTTGATGCTTGGGTAAGACAGCAAATGGTCTATAGACTATTGCTGTCTTACCCAAGCATCAAGCGAGAATGCGGGATTGGTGTTCCACGCGCCGCAGTGCTGGCCCCTCAGCAGTAGTAACTTTTCAAAGCAAAAACCTACAAACAAATGGCATCTTGCCGCGCGTTCGTCAATGCTTTCTTTTGGTTATTTACTTCGAATTTTTTATACAGGAAAGGCGTGCGCGTGTGGCGCGTGGAACACCAATCCCTGCATTCTCCTTGATGCTTGGGTAAGACAGCAAATGGTCTATGCGCTGACAAGTGTCCCGCTGATGTAGTTTGCACCGACGCTGCGTGCTTCCGTGCTCTATCGTTTATACATCGGCCAGTTTGGCCGATGTAGCTCTTCCCGCAGGAGAGGGGAATATGATAGACGACCCCGGTTTCGCATTGGGCATAGCGTGTTCTATGGGCTGTGTCACATATCGGCTGTTGACCACGTCCTTTGTTCACCCTGCGGCACATGGCGTACGCTTTGTTCGGTGCCGAACAAACAACCTGAATGTCTTGCCTGCCTGCGATCTTTTTTAGTCTGTGGGTCACTCCATGGATGTAGGGCACAACCGCGATTTTGCATCGCGTTGGTGGTTTCGCCGCCTTCTCGCCGCTTGCAGATCTCTGCTTGAGTTTCTTGGAGAGGCTCTCACATACGCTTCCTAAAAGAGCGCTCGGGTAACCCGAATCGCGTAGTCGAGCGATCTGTTTTTGAAGCTTGTCTCACCTTGATGATGGCAAGACTTGCTTAGCGCAGAGAAGAGCGAGTATCTGGCTTACACTTCTTTGATGGTCTTGGGAATGGCCTGACTTGTAGGAAAGTTGCCCGGAGTTGGTGTTTACGTACGAACTACCACTGGAGAAGTCAATCAAGTTCCTGGACCTTATGTTGGAGTTCAAAGAAAGTCACGTCTGTTGGCGCTACGAACCACGCTCGTGCAAGGGGTTTCTTCCCTACGAGTCAGGCCATTCCAAGACCATCAAAAGAAGTGTAGCCAGTACTGCTCTTCTCTCTGCGCTAAGCAAGTCTTGCCATCATCAAGGTGAGACAAGCTTTAAAAACAGATCGCTCGACTACGCGATTCGGGTTACCCGAGCGCTCTTTTAGGAAGCGTATGTGAGAGCCTCTCCAAGAAACTCAAGCAGAGAGCTGCAAGCGGCGAGAAGGCGGCGAAACCACCAACGCGATGCAAAATCGCGGTTGTGCCCTACATCCATGGAGTGACCCACAGACTAAAAAAGATCGCAGGCAGGCAAGACATTCAGGTTGTTTGTTCGGCACCGAACAAAGCGTACGCCATGTGCCGCAGGGTGAACAAAGGACGTGGTCAACAGCCGATATGTGACACAGCCCATAGAACACGCTATGCCCAATGCGAAACCGGGGTCGTCTATCATATTCCCCTCTCCTGCGGGAAGAGCTACATCGGCCAAACTGGCCGATGTATAAACGATAGAGCACGGGAGCACGCAGCGTCGGTGCAAACTACATCAGCGGGACACTTGTCAGCGCATTGCCGGACCTGTGGATGTGACGCGGAGCTCACCAGCATAACCGTCCTCCATAAAAACAAGAACTGCTTCGCGCGTGAAATACTGGAGGCCTTGGCCATTGAAGAAAAAGGAGAAGATTGCGTGAGCACCTCGTCAATTACAGTTCACGAAAAAGAACGCCAATATTTGCGGTTTGCCACACCCCGTTGAGTGGTCGGCCAAATGGTTGTTTTTACACGTGTTTAATGTGCCGTAGGACGAAGAAGAAAAACCTAGGCTGGGATGAGGAAAAAGTAAAAGTTAGTTGCTAGTCAGCGGTGTGAATGTCCTGTCCTTCCCTTCGTGTTCTTGTTTTCTGTGTTCAGCTGACCTCATTATTAGTATGTGCGAGTGTATTTGAGTTACGACTAGCTTTCTGCCCTTGTCAGACTTTAGATGAAACGGAGTATATGATCGGTAGTCCATGATCTTCTGAGGTGGCTGGAACTAGTAAGCGCAAGCGTTATCGAGATTCGAAGACTCTACGTTAAGTTCAATACAAAAAAGCGGACTCATGACGCATTTTGGAGAATATATGTTACACACAATAAAAAGACGGAACGTATGTTTTGATATATATATATATTTATTACTGTCGAATGCACACTGTGTCCACAGGAGGAGCTGCAGTACCTGTTCAGCGAGCTTGCAGAGCACAATGGAATTCCTGTGGTTATAAACAAATACCTGACTGCGAGCATCGAGAAATGCCTTATGAAGATTCTGATCGGTGAATATTACCGAATTGGAGATCCAAGACGAAGGCTTTTTGACAGATGCATGTTGCAATTCATACGGGGGCTTTCCTCGAGCCCTCTTATTGCCTGGGCACCGTCCTGGCTATACACCATCGCGGGCTACCTGCCGTTCTCAAGTGTGCATCTGCTGAGAAGCGGGTATCAGGGGCTTGTTGGATGCGTCAAGTACGTACGCCAATTCACACCCACCTGTTTCTCCACCTCCCTTTCTTTGCTTTTTTTCATTAATCAGAGACATCATTGAGGACAGGCTGAACTCAAACCACTGTAAAGTGGGTATAGAAATAAGCTAAGTTCCGTCTTTGTATTAAGAAAGCAAGAATGTATTGAAATATATTTTGTTGCGTTGAAGATGTGGAATGACATTTAATGCCCAAGGTGTGGTAAACTAAGGGGAAAAAACCTGGTTACTGCGAGCCTCCAAGCACGGTGATACTAGGATGTAGGCTCTGAAAGCTTAAAATACTTAGGATGTATTTCTGTTGACATAACATTGTTTATGCGTTTGGTTTATGTTGCTGCTTGGTGAGTGTGCGTGAACGTTTACATCAATGTACGAGGGTAGTGTTTTTTTTTCAACATCCGGAGGACTGGGTAAAAAAGTAAGACTTATAAAAAAAATCGTTTGCATACACAGAATGTAGGTTAGTACTCTAACCACTTCTCCAAATAACCAACACAGAGATATAGGCAGTTGTTACGACGTAACGTAACCATTTGCATTTGGTTGTTCTCCCTAAGGAGGTCGCCGCCGTGGTTCGCAGTACGTCGTCCGTTAGCAAGACCGTCACTCGCCACTGAAGTGTTATGCGGATGGAGATCACTGCATGAAGCTACGGATGGAGATCACTGCATGAAGCTACGGATGGAAATCACTGCATGAAGCTTGATGATAGGAGCCAGCAAATAATTTATAAGGCGGTTGACCGTCGGCGACTAATCGGACGAATGGCGATTGATCGAATTGGCACTAGGCATTTCGGTGCGCGGGTGTTCTGGGCACCGCTCACGTTACCCCGCTTACCTTGCTTTCTTAGATAAAATCATGCGACCTGTATAAATTTTTTGAACACTTTGTCAGCAAAGGTAGGGAGAAGCTTGCTATGAGTGATGGGTTTTAACTTTCTTTGAATATTTTCATTCAGAAATGTATATTGGCAGAATACAGGATGGGAATGTGAGACTGAAAATTGCGCATATAAATGTTTCAGTGAATAACTTCAACTTATCTGTGCGAGCATAGGCGTAGACTATGGGGGGGGGGGGCAACGGGGCTCGTGCCCCCCTGGTGAGATCCAGGGGGGCAGAGCCCCTCCAAGCCCGGGCCTTGATCTTTTTTCTTTTTTTTTCTTGTGTTTGTTGTTAGGTTGTTTTTGATAATTTGTATTTTGTCTTAAATGTATAATACTTCACCCATGTTTGTGCACCACACAATAGAACGCTAAGTTGTTTGTGGGCACTGGAAAATAAACCATTATTATTATTATTATTATTATTATTATTATTATTATTATTATTATTATTTCCGAGACGCTGTTTACGTGCCATGTAACGAGCTTCTAGTAGTAGGATGTAAACAAAATAACGCCCACGTTGGCTTTATTGACAAAATACGTGGGAAATGGAATCCTAGCCTGCTTGCGCTAGCTTCAATCTCCAGTTCTGGCGAAAACATAACGCCCAGCACCCCCCCCCCGGGGAACTTCTCAGCTGCCCCCCCCCCCGGGAAAATGGAAAGTCTACGCCGCTGTGTGCGAGCATTGTATCGTGTCATATGTAGCTGGTTAAATAAGTTTTACTGTGTTTCCATATCAGTCCCTCATGGGCCGGGGGACGAGATCCGACGATGGGTGCTTTTTGACTTTACCAAATAAGAACTTCCTGATTCCTTTGATAGGCTCGAGTTCCTAATACAATACCCGGGTGAAGATGGCCACCTCGTGCGGAATTTCATTGCGTAAAATGTTGAGGTCCAGACCTTGCATTTGAATACTATCACCTGAAATACCTTTATAGCTGTTCCTTAGCATGATGACATGAGCCATAAATATATCTAAATATACTCCATAGCCAAGCATTCAAGTATTTTTTCTTCTGTTGGCATCCTGATGTGAATTAAAACTGAAAAAAAATATTTTGAATGATAGAGTTGGTTGCAGTATTAATTAAAAACGAGAGTATTTGTGAGTTAAAAACGAATATATGAAAGGATAAAACAAAAAGGACGGGAATGGAAAAATAACTTTTTTTAATTGAGCAACAGCATAGAATTACACGAAATATAGAAATGTAAGGGAAATGAAAATTAATAGTAAATTCTCTTTTCCTTCGTCAATTTTTCCTTTCCGCCTTCGAGAACGTTAAAAGGGCAGGTGTAGGGGGCTGCTCTTATATTCATTTCGCCTTCATTGATTATTTTTATTTTCTTCTTGATGTTGAAATACAGTCGCTGGAGGCATGGATAAAAAGCCAACAGTTCTCGGCTCGAGGAGGTCCAGGCCCCCTACTTCATTGGCAGAGAGCGAAAACGGAAACAAATTATATGTTTTTAATCTGTGCTCTTGCTTAAAAAAAAGTGAAAGCCATTTACAACTCCCTGTAACACCGAATTGGAGCGCAGCTCTTGAGGAGGAGGAGGTAAGGGTACCCATGGGAGGGTATACCCCTCCTTCTCCTCCGGGGGGGTGGGGTCACGTGACCTCGGGGAGGGGGGTCACATGACCTCGAGGTGGGGTCACGTGACCTCGGGGGGGGGTCACGTGGCGCCCAGGTCACGTGACTCCCCCCCCCGAGGTCAGGTGACCCCCCGACCACCCCCCCCCGACATGTCCCAAGATGTCGGGAGGGGGGTCACCTGAACCCCGCGACATGTCCCAACATGCACCGCGCTGCTACACCGACGGCGACGGTGACGCCGCTCAAGCCGGAAACGGGCGCCTAAGAGCTGCGCTCTAAAAGTAGTTGTGCTTCCGTAACTGTTATCTCTGTTTAATACTTTCATATATTCGCATTTGTTTCGGCAGTTATTTTTTTAGAGCGAAGCTCTTAGGCGCCCGTTTCCGGCTTGAGCGGCGTCGCCGTCGGCGTCACCGTTGGCTTCGGCGTCGGCGTCGGTGTCGCCGTCGGCGTAATTGCGCGGTGCATGTTGGGACATGCACCGCGCGAGCCCCTTCCCCCGAGCGGTGCATGTTGGGACATGCACAGCGCGAGCCCAACCCCCAGGTCACGTGACCTCCCCTCTCGGGGTCACGTGACTCCCCAGGTCACGTGACCCCCGCGTGATCTCCCCTGAGTACCCTTCCCTCCTCCTCAAGAGCTGCGCTCCAATTCGGCGCTACAGGGAGTTGTAAACGGCTTTCATTTTTGTATCTTATAACACTTTTGGGTTTCCACTTTAGCTGACGCCCGATTGCGCCAGACCTCGACCCCCCTAAAGCAGATCACACAACCCAAAGTACGCATGGCCTTTACCGTCACATAGTTGAACGCTCTGGAGGCAGCGCCTTGTCATTTCACTTTTTTTAGTGGAGGGAGAGATGGAGAAGGAGAAAGAGGAGGTCGTTTTTAGTAAGCGGTTATTTTCCTGAGCCGACGATCCCCGAGCTCGGCGCCCATGCTCTGCCCCATGCCCCTTGCCGTCCTCGTCTTACTCTCCCTTGGCACCCCAAAACGCTCATGCTCTTAAATTGGTAGAAGAAACGTTTATGACACTAGAAATTCAAATTTTACTTGGCAGATCTGAAAATATAAATTTGTCAATGTAAGGAACCGTCCACTTATTAATAAGAAACATTATTCGCATTCCAAAATCTAGTGCTTCTTAACGATTTCTAATATTCAGATTAACACAAACGCAACATATCGCCACATCGTTATTCTTTTTTATTTCTGATTTTACCGCATATTTGTTACGCTAAGAATCAACTCATTCGAAGGTTTAAAGGCTGAAAGTCTTTTTTATTGGTAAGTCGCTCGAACAAACACTCCTCAGTTAACATATTCCGAAATCCTTAAACCATACTGAAATGCCCGAAACCGTTACGACCGCGTGTGGAAACCACCGCGGACAGAAACAACAACACCGAAACATTCTGTACAAAAACAACTCGTACCAAAATGTCCCAGTCCCGGAATGAGGGTATTGATGAACTTGTGAGGGAATGCCTAAGAATTCAGGTGGCAACCTACCTTAGGGAGGGAACATGAAAGCTTGTGCAATGTTGTAATAACTGCCCGAATCTGTTGTGCAATTATGTGGGGAAGTATATAAAGTATGCATCTATATTTTGGGTGTAATACTTCAGATTTGTCTCTTTTTTTAACCCATTTCACCGGGAGAACTGAAATCCTTGGAGAAATACTTCTTTGATATCATCTAGAAGCTTCTGCTACGCCGTATTAACTGTCACACTTCGATTCGGTGGTTTTATGAAGAAGTTGCTAGGGCATATGAATCTACATTATTTGTAAACTAAAAAATGTTCTTTACCCTTAATTGTTTTTGCCAGTTTATCGGCAGCTAAGAAACATCAGCCCTTTTCTAAACTACAGTTCGTTGCAAACTAAAGCTTGAGAAGAAGCTCCACCCACAAGCGATTTGTGCCCTCTTCGCGCCTTTCCACTCTCTAAAAAAAGGATCTTGCCTGCCATTTCTGTCGACCAATGAAGAGGGTTCGACACATGCAATCTATCTGATGTTCCGAACCCACCACGTGACAGTGATTGCCCTAAACACCCTCTAGAAGGGTGTACACCCCTTCCCTGCTTTTTTTTTTTTTGAAGGCACCACTTTAATTTTCAACGAGTCCTCTATTCTCCATACCCCCCTAATCCCCTCCCCCTTCTAATCTAGGTACCCCCCAAATTTTAATTCCTGGGGAAACTCCTGCCACGCGTAGATTGCACGCCGCATGCGCTGTCATTTTAATATGGAAAAGTTCATTGCGTTACGTCACGAAGACAAGGGAACGCGATTGACCGGCTAATTGATAGGAATCCCTTTGAGGGGCACGCGACACTGCATTCTTATGCTCTCAGTGACTTTCCGTGTTGATTTTTAGAGCGCAGCTCTTAGGCGCCCGTTTCCGGCTTTAGCGGCGTTGGCGTCGGCGTAACCGCGAAGTACATTATGGGTAAATTTCCCCGCTAAATTTAGCGGGAACTTTTCCACACCAAATTTAGCGGAAAAAAATCCCTGCTATATTTAGCGGAAACTTTTCCCCACCAGATTTAGTCGAAAATTTTTCAAGCTAAATTTAGCGGAAAAAATTATCCACTAAATTTAGCGGAAAAAAATTGCCCCGCTTAATTTAACGGAAAAATTCCCCGCTAACTTCAGCGAATAAGTTTCCCCGCTTAATTAGCGGAAAAGCTTACCCTAAACGGGAAGCGATCAGGAGAGCAGGAGGGGCATACCCTCCTTTCCGTACCCTCCGCTCCTGCTCCTCAAGTGCTGCGCTCTAATTCGGCGTTACAAGGAGGGTTAAATGGCTTTCATTTTCTGTCTTGGCAATCGGAGCTTTCTGCATTGGTTCTTGTTTTAATGGTGACTCTTCTACAACTGTACAGCCCCTAAACGCCTTCCCTACCAAACGAATCGGTAACTGAATCGAGTATTGAACCGTCCAGGAACTGCCGCTGTACCGATAAGGAACCAAGGAACATCTGGAGTGCTATAATAGCCACTACCGGCCCTTAAGACTGCCCGCGTGCAGATAGTCTTTGCTATCTGATTAGTACTAAGCAACAAATTATATCTCTTCAATGCACGATGAAAGGAGTCCAGACAAATCACAAGGCAACAAACTCTGTTTTGCTAGATATCCACAGGTCCTGGTGTCCCAACCTGTCAAACCATGTGACCTCTTGGAGCTGAAATATCCGCCCCTCTTAAAGGAACTATGAACTGAATTTTAGGCTGGAACAAATGACTTTAGATTGGGATTATATTCATCGCATATTATTTAGTAAGCCAAAGAGAAAGAAGGTAGAAAGTCAAAGCCTGCGTTTTGGTACGAAAGTTTCAAAATGTAGCGGAATATTTACTACCTACCTTTCGCGAAAGCTCTCCGCCTTTTGACTGTGGTGCATCCGCGGTGCCATAACACGTCAGCCGAGCCCAGCTCACACATTGGACACGAGAACTACTTCCCTCGGATGTATGCACTCGTCGACAATCAATCCGTCAGCGAATATTTGGATTTTCGTTCGTGGCCCGTGGGTCGTGACGGCACTTATCATTACTTGCGAATGACAAATTTTATGTTGTGATTAAAAAGCACTGTGAAAGCTTGGAGTAATCACATCCGGTGGTAAAGCACGTCACAGACCACGTGGTTTCTCATTTAGTTTTTGAGTTAATAATTAAAACTAAAAAGGAAGAACTTAAAAAAAAATTGCGTGGCCCCTTTAAATAAGATAACAACATTCATAAAAAATGCATTGTTTCGAACAAGGCAGCACCGGAGACGCATTGCCACTCCTAGGCACAATTTATGAGCTTAACTTTGGTGCACAGTGTGTGCACTCCCGATATTTTTTTCTTCTGACATTTGTTGTATTAGTTGGACTGTGTTCGTGGAGTTTGCAAAGATGGCTGCCATAAATTTGACTGCACCGGGCTAGAGTGCGCGGTTTCGAAATTGTGTAAGTTCACCGCTCTGTCAAAGTAGTTAAGTTGTATGTTTATTTAGACAACGGGATGTTAGTCAGCCCTGTTGGACGTTGCTGCCTGTGCTCCGATGATACATTTTGCTAGTGGAGTACCACTGGTAGGTTGGGCTATTTAACGTGCACCACGCAGAAGTGATACACGAGCGCACGCCGGTACCATGCTCATCCAGGTCAATATAGAAAGGGGTGGAGATTGAGTCCAGGACTCCTGGGTTCTGCAAAGCCATCACCGTTGTGTCGAAATGACAACGGAAGGCAAGATCTCTTACACCGAGTTTAGTGTTGTCCTTCACACGTATAAAAATCAAAACACAAAGCGTACTTCTTTGCATATCAGACATCAAATAATAAAAATCTTGCCCGTTTTCGCATTCACTTTTTTTCTAATTAAACATTTATAATTACTGCATCCTGGGGCAATCTTATCTTTTCAGCGAAATAATCAGAGAGCACCAAGAGGTTCTTGACGAGCACACCATCTTGGATTTCACAGATGCGTACTTGAAGGAGACGTGCGAGTACCGTAAAGACGCAAACCCTCATATCAGTGGTAGGTAATCTCGCTGCTCTTTATCTCAGCGATCTCTTTGTCAAGAATGACCGAAGCTTATTAAAGGGAAGCTGAAGGTGTTCTGTATTGGCATAAAACCACTTAAATTGTCTTCATTCGGTTTCCAGAATCACGAAATATTCAGATTTTGTTTTTAATATGGTGTACAGAGGCTGCAGAAATTTATTTTCAAAGTAGCGCTGAAGACCCTTCTTCCCGCAGCGTTACGTCATACTAGGAGTTGTTGGAATCTCCGTTCTCGCGCATCCTGAGTGCGTATCAAAGCTATGCACGCGCACTCTTCCTGTTTCCAAAAAATGTCAGAAAAAAACGTAACGACTGGTGTCAGTTAGGAAAATATACATGGCAAGCTTGTAATTGCGCGCGCTGCCCACACGAGCGACATGTGCTTGGAGGCCGAATTATTTTTCTATGACGTAACGAATGATTGGTAGTTTTTCATGTTTTCTCGCGTGTAGTTAAACATTCGATGAAAACGAACGTGATAAGGCCGCGCGCAGGATCGAGCGTTGCTTGCCCAACCCGGCGCTCATGAAAAGGGCTCCCGTTACATAAAATTCGTGGGATAAAAATGCTCTAGACCTCACCTCTAGCTCGTTTCATCAAGGACCTCTTCAGCTTACCTTTAACTCTAATAACTGTGCAAACTTAGTTATGGCGAATTTCGGTCACAACTTAACAGATGCCACAAGCGGTGATGAAAACCCAAAAGTATACTGCTATTGTTATTTCCGGAACTTTAGACAAAACTAAGAAACGTTTACTGAAATCAGAAGCTGATAATTTATATATGCGATAATAATATACTATGAACATTTTACAAACATTATCTACCAACTGCTAAAAAGTGTATTAAAATTACGTTTTCTCTTTAGGAAGATACAATTTTGCTGCGGATTTAAACATTTCCACAGAAACTCTGAACACGACATTTGAACGAAAAGGTCAAGATGTGCAATCGAGCATATATTTACGTTTGTCTGCCAGAAGTTCGGATACCTACCTTGTGTTAACTCCTAAATGCACTGCAATCGTACTACGAAACACTTACGATAAGGAAAGAGGGACATTTAAGACAAACAGACAAGACAGGCTTGTCTTGTCTGTTAGTCTTAAATGTCCCTCTTTCCTTATCGTAAATTAATAACCAACACGCTCAACCATCTAGGAAACACTGTTTGCCTATTTTTGCAATCTTGTTTTTACTTTTTAAGCCATTTTGTTCTACTTTTATGCGAGGCTTGCAACAAACTTTGAGCACCAATCTTTATGAAGTTATTCACATATATTTTAAAATACAGACATCAATACCGGTTACAAATTTCAGACGTAAAAAGCAAGCAGTTTCATAGACGTTAATCGTGCATTTCCGTCCATGAAGCTTTTAACGAGTTACATATTTCTCAAACAAAGATGAATATAGAGAAAAGGGCCACGCTACGTAAAGCAAAGCACTACACACCGTAATAATTTGAAACAAATCGGTCCAACCCTTAGCTCTGCTCATTTCTACCACCAAACCATGTACGGTAGAAAACGCCACTTTTCACGTATTCCCACCGAGCTGAATGTTTATTTTTCTTACACGTATTTTACATCAAGATGAAGACCAGTTTGATTTCTATACAGTGGTATATTATAAATATTTTCACGGAGCGACCAAGCGTTATAATAGAGATTTAAACACCGGCTTATGACTTCATTTTTCATGACCGCCGTGGTGCCTCAGCTATTATACGCCCTCCTTTTGTTTCGCAACAAACTCAGTGGTGCCATCTGTCGGGTAGCCACTTGCACACTTCCGGTCCGCGAGTATTTTCTTAATTATGTACCCAGCACTCTTTTTATCATAAGAGTGAATTACGTCTGAGAACGCTATAAGCGACAATTTCCCGAATATTGCGCGTAGATTTGCTGTCGCAGATGCTGCAGAAACCGCGGTCTAGTTCAAGACAGGAAGCTGTTGAGGGCTATTTGCACACTGGCGCTACAGGGTTTCAACTCAAGCATGGAACAGCGAATAACATAGCGAGAGCGCGTCCATGTGGCGCTGCAACGTTATTTATTTTCGTCATCAGCGAAGGGGAATATCGACGAAAAAAGCTTCGTGTATGCAGCTTGACGAAGAATACCCGGGTTGACATAATATACTTCTATAAAACTGTAATAAAGACAAAAAATAGGACTACCCAAGGCCACAATTGTGTTACAATGGGACGTCTCAAACGATGTAACTCAAACCGTTGCCCATTTTACAGTTTTGTGTTGGCGGTAATTTGTCTCCCCACACACGTGAGCTTTGAATGAACCTCGCTCTATATGTTTCTTAGGTATGCATTCTTAAAGATGTCCGTCGTTTTGCATTCCCCTAGAATACTCGGAGAGTCAGTCCCTAAAATCTACAAAGAGAGCTCGGCGAATCAGGAAGCCGAAAATATACCTAAAATTAAATCTGCGAAGTCACACTGAGCATACGTGAGAAATCATGCGTAGTGTAACACAAAATATTCTTTTTTACTTCTAACCGTATTTTCGAACTTCTCATTAACAGAGGTTACCTTAGAACTCGGAGTGATTGTCTCCCTAAGTGCTCTGCGGGAAAGTAGACGTCCGAGAATATTTATGAATTGTATATACTATAATGACTGGAACGAGTCTCCGACTGGTGTGTTCAACGAGCTTACCCCCATGCATCCCAATTGGTCCCGAAGTTGCAAGAAATCACGTCACAGGAGCCGGCCTCTCGTGCTGCCGGATGTCGCGTTGCTGGAGGTCGGTCATAAAAGTGCCGGCAACGAGGAAAGGCGAAGGCGAGTGCCGCGTCATCGCGGGACCCCCCGAACTGCTGGTTTCTCAAACTTTAGTGTTCTTTCAAGCTAGAGAGCATAATACAGCAGAACAAGCGTCTGCGCCTGTGCCACCGTCAGGATTCCGGTAAGAGAAACTGTGACGCCATCAGGCAAAAAAAAAAAAACCCACAAATGTTAACGTGGCAAACACACCAGTTGGAGCCTTTTTCCAGCCACTATATTACGTAGAAACGCCTCCATCAAAATGAAGAGTAAACTCGTGTTCAACAAATGCACAATGTATATAATCACCTCTAACAACGCTGCGCGTATGTTTACAGTAAAATACGCAGCCGTTAATATACTGGACGTGATGATGGCCGGTGTGGAACCCGTGAGCAAAAGCATTGTCTGGCATCTGCTGAACTGTGCTGACAAGCCGAGCCTTCAGAACAGGATTCAACAGGAAGTCGACAGTGTGATCGGAGACCAACGAGCACCTGCCTGGGAGGACCGCTACAGCATGCCTTTCACAATGGCCTGCATCTGGGAGACTCAGCGTTGGAGGACGATGACTCCAATTGGAGTTATAAGAGGGTACACGAGAGAAATCATTCTCAGCATTTTATTATAGGTTATATAGAAGTTTGAAAGCGGACGCGCTTACGAAGCTAGCCTGGCCACCTTGGATGAAATAATGTTTTTTTTTCGGCGCGTGTCTGGCAAACGGGGGCGCGCCTTAGCAGAGCCCCCGGGGGGGGGGGAGGATTATACTTTTTGTTTTTAAATTATAGTCTTGGTGGTGCAAACTAACGCCCGTTATAAAGGGTAGAGCCGTTAGCATCCATTCCTGTATCCATCCGGCTTGGCCATCAGATGGTCTACATATGACAGCAGCGAGATGGCTGCAAATCGAGGCCACACTTGCAGAAGAGGAAGCGTCGCGGATGGGCAAAGTGGGTTACCTCCGTAAGAAAAGATAGGAGCAGCGGACGGTAAGTGAGGGGCCTCGCGAAAAGCAGAAACCAGAAGCTCCGATACTAGAGCCACTTAAAGGTAGCGGCCATACTCCGAAGTGCATTTGAAAACAAATTTTGTGGCAACAACCCTATTGAAAATTCCATCAAGATACGTAATTTGGAACACTGGCTGCCAGTCAGCAGCCCTGGTGGAACGTGCCCTGATAGTCCATCAGATGACGTCTGACTGCCAGTCAGCAGCCCTGGTGGAACGTGCCCTGATGGTCCATCAGATGACGTCTGACTGCGGCTGATGGAATGTCCCAAATAACGTATGTGCTGGTCTTTGATGGAATGTACCTTCCAAATTTGCGTTTTCAAGGTAAAAGGGACCCGTACGAAAATGTCAGATACATGCCGGAATGAAAAATGCCGGTTCCGCCTAGACCCAAAGTTTTGCACCAGTTTGTATTCAGCCTGGAACCGCGCATTTCCAGCCCCAATTTTAGACCCAGGCGGTGCACCGCCGGAATTACCGCTGCGCTCACCACTGGACTTTACAAAAGAATTTCGTGCTATGCCGTTAGCCGTTACAACCGCGAGATTGTCACGATTTCAGACCCAGGCTGACTGGGTCTGAAATTCCGACCATCTCTCGGTTGTAACGGCTAAGGGCATAGCACGAAATTCTTTGTAGAGTCCAGTGCTGAGCGTGCGGTAATTCCGGCGGCGCACACAGTCGTCCAGGCGTCGTAACCAAACACGGTACACGGAACACACACAGAGCACGCACAAGCACAGTATCCAGTGTTGAGTGCATCGTGAAGTTCCGGCGGGCAAGCGGTATCCGAGTTGTCCACGTATTGTCACCAAGCACACCAGCGCATCCAAATGCCGAGCCAAACTGCAATGGGTCGGCAGGTTAACACTATGTAAAGATTCAAAGCCGAGGTCAATGGTTATCCATCCAGGGAAACGATAGGCGCGTCAGTATCCGTGCGCCCGCAGCGCGAACGTCGCCGCCGGGCGAGCGCTGGCCGACAGTCCGACGGGAGCGGAGAGGAACGTAAACTCTCGAAGAGCTGCCCCCGACTGCAACATACAATGCAAGGCGCGCGTCGTCACCAAGCACGGTTCACAGAAGACACACACAGAACGCACAAGCACAGTATCCAGTGATGAGTGCATCGGGAAGTTCCGGCGGGAAAGCGGTATCCGAGTTGTCCAAGTATTGTATCCGTGCGCCCGCAGCGCGGACGTCGCCGCCGGGCGAGCGCCGACCGACAGTCCTACGAGAGCGAAGAAGAAACTAAACTGACTAAACTCTCGGATGCGCCTGTTCCTAACACGTGACCTGCGAGAGACCACGGAAGTTCCCCGCCGACCCCCCCCCCCCACACCCCTCCCCCCTCTTCCAGTCACGCATGTGCGCGCCCGCTGGCTGGGAGCAGACACTACTGGAACAAGGAGAGCGGATGGGATCAACCCATCACCGTGCGATTCCAGTGCGTTGCGTCTCACTGGATCCGACTGGTTACACACAGAATCGCGCGGATCGGAACTGTCCACAAGTTTAGAACCGCGCGGATCCGTACTGGAACCGCTCCGATCTGACATTTTCGTACAGGGATATTCGTTCACAAACGGGCCCACATGCACCCAAAGCATGGTTTAGAGAAACGCCCCCGATGTCTGAACCTTTCGGGACGACCTTATACACTTTATTCACAAAACGTATGCGACTCCTTTAAAGCTAGAGAGCAAGCATGCATGCTTCGACAGACAGCCCTGGCTTCCAAGGACGAAAGCGAGCAGCAGACACATCTGAACTACGCTCGCGGATGCTTTTTGTCTGCGCTCTTCGTGAAACAATAATAATGAGCTGCGATACAGCGGTAAGGCCAATAGCCCACACCAGACAGAAAGGTAGAAACTTTCTACACTAAACCTCTCGGACCGAGTCAAGAGCATTTCAGTATTGCAGCGCGAGGTTCCGACAATGAGTGCATCGCTCTAAAGAATGCTTAGGCTGCATATGCAGTTAAGCAATCGGCATTTTATGCAAAGCACTCGTACATCAATCGCCGTACTTCAGTTCCACTCACCTGCCATGTAGAGTACTTTCGCGTCCCAGAACCCTCGTTTTGTTCGCACGTCTCCGGCCCAGAGACATGGTACACCTTGTCGTCTTTAACTACACCGCTAAAGTTCCTTACATAGTTGAAATTCACGACAGACTGGGTCTTGTCGAGGAGAAATTATACTAAAACATAAGTCATCGTAGAGCCCGGGCTGGATCGACAGAGTGGAACAAGCGCGCAAACAGAACGAGTTGAGAGCGATCGTTCATGGAAGCTCGGCGAAGCTTCTATGGGCGAAGCGGAAGTGGCGAAAGTAGAAAGTGGCGCGTTTGGCGTGCTCGGCATGTTCGGCGTTTTGGCGGGCTTCTGATCAGGGTTGTCGGGTGCCCTGCTTGTCATGTCTCTAACATCAGCGGTTTTTATGAGCTCATGTTCTGAAATCGTTTTCTCGTGCATAGATAATTTTTCGTATTTATAGATCTGACGAAATAGTGGTATCAAAACGAACTTTACGTCCTTTGACCGTACGTCTGTCTGCACGTCAAAGCATTTGACGTACAGTCAGAGACAATCGATGTACTATCGGGGAAAAATGAAATGCGAACAGAGGAGCGCGTGGCTTGCAAGGCTGCGCACCGCGAGTGAGCCTAGAAGCGAGGGTGCGGTGGCCCACTCCGATGTGTTCGCCCTTTGCTCAGCACTCCCCAAGCTTCAGCAGTGCGCCTCTCAGTGCGCTGAAAGCTGTCACCGCTATCTTTGTCTGCTCGGCGCGTGGGCCGAGCTTCTTCGCGCCGCACGCGCTGAGCCAGCAAATAGATAGCGGTGATAGGCTTTCAGCGCACTGAGCGCAGACGAAATCGGGGAGCGCCGAGCGAACGGGCTAGTGGCCACGCACTCGAGCTCATCCGGGCTGCAACCTGCCGCGACACGCCTTCCACTGCACTGCCTTCTGGCCCGCTGATCGTACAATCCAGAATCGCCACCAAGAAATCTTGACGGCATTTCGCGGCGGCCAGCTGCCACCAGGAAACCATCAGAAAGCCAAGAAGCGGAGTCTGACTGGAGTTTGACTGTCGGTCAGAGTAACTTGCTGGCCAATCAGACGTGCTTGCCGTACAGTCGGGCACAGTCAGGTGTCTACTAGAAAACATCGACTGCCAGACAGGGTTACATTGATGGATTTTTCGTTCGGGGGAAATACGTAAGTTACTGGCACTCCTAAGTAAAAAAGCGCCGACAACGCGACAAGTGAGCGATCTTGGTGGCTCAACAGAGTAGCGTAGTGAGCGTCCTTTCCGACTGTAGTTTGTTAATTTTATTCTGCGAAAAACAGACCATGGTGAAATGCGGTTGAACACAACTTAGACCGACAGTGCGTTAATTTCGGAACTTTCTTTACACGGCACTGCTGCAAGAATTGGAAAACGCTGCCGGTTCTAATATATTTCATCTACCCATACGCTGAGTGTGGAGGAAGCTACGTGCTCGTAGCCTCCAGAGTGGAGGAGCGTCGTACCGGTGTGCGGTCCTGCATCACTCCTGAGTGAAGCCCGTTCATGACCCCAGGCTATTAGCGAGACTGTGTTGGCAAGATTCCCATCTCTGTCATACACCAGTGTCACCGCCCTTCAAAGTCAGACCGACCTTAGGTTGTCTAAGCACGGACGTCAAATTTGTTTGGTTGGTGCGAGCTCGTTGGATCAGGCATAGTATACATTTCAGTGTGGCGGAAATAGCACTCCGAGTTTCTAATGATTCCGTGAGGAATAATTCCACACTTTCAAGACCCAGGAATGGAATGGAAATGAAATGGCGGCAGCGCAGTGGGGAATGGAATGGAAATGAAATTGGCGCTTTTCGCCAGGATTGGAGTGGGAATGGATTTGGCTCTTTTCGAGCTGTGTCGATTTCTCGTCTGGGTCCTACGGGATTATGGTGCAAGTTGCTAGCCCATGAAAAGTTCCTCTTGAAAAAGCATCATTGAACTGGAGGTGACTGACGGCTCGGATGTCCCGCTGGCTTATGCTCCTTCGAGGATGAAAATGATGCGCCCTTAGAGAAGCAACCAAGATTGAATAGCTGCAGACGGACAAGGTGCCGCTTCTGTTCACGTGAGACATTTTATATTGAAGTTGAACCAGAACAGAACTGTAATCTCATCTTGCGGTCACCGGTTCATTGGAACCGGTTCGGCGTAATAAAATGTGAGCCAGGCCTTCATGCCGGTGGCGGTGCGAAGTCAATTAAATATCCGGGACGGTGGTGTCAGTGGAACAGTTGTGACTAAACGAAGAACAACGACGACGTGGAGACACCTCAATAACAATTAACAAAAAAGTATACTTCACGTCGTGCAGCACGAATGGACCTCGGCGAGTCCTGTATACATTGTTTCACCACCCTGAAGTGTCACGGGCACTTCCAGTTGGGCGGAGCGACGCCGGGAGCGTCTAGTCACGTGACAAGCAACGAATTAGGCGTTGGCTCGTGTAGCGAGTCGTCCATTGCGGTGCATCGTAGGATGACACGGAATACATTTGACTATGTGGAGAGGCTAAACAGCCATTGTTTGTTTGTTGTGTGTGAGTCTGTATTTCCTTGTCTTCCTGCTAAGCAATATTTCCCAATATACACAATAAAATATAAACAAAACGTTCGAGGACAACTTAGCACGTTTTATGAGTAGTGAATGCGAAAGCATGAATGTCGTTCTTCTTCTCCCTTAGTTCCTGTTTTCGCCGCTTGAATTAAAACATTAGCAATGTGCATGCG